>SJXQ01002630.1:123120-180310 GCA_006408695.1 Aepyceros melampus
TGGAATTCTCCAGGCCAGAATATTGGAGTGGGTAGCCTTTCCCTTCTCCAGGGGATCTTCCCAACCCAGGAATCGAATTGAGGTCTCCTGCATTGCAGGCGGATTCTTTACCAACTGGGATATGAGGGAAGTGGTGTGGAGCCTATGCTAAATCAGTGATTTAATTCTTAGAACCAACACGGCAGAGTGGTTAACAGTTCAGGCTGCAAGGTAAAGCAGGCTGAGTTTGGGTTGGGTTCCTGGCTTCTGTCACTTCCTACCTTTGGAATCTTATTCAGATTGAATCAGTCTTATTTTCTCTGAGCTGGACAGAGGAGTCAGAAACAGCAAGAAGAGAGGCTGTCTGTGCCCTTGCTACAATGGGAAGAGGATGGCATGATACTTCTGGGCTCTCCCTCCCCAGACCCATGAAGTGAAGTGAAGTGAAAGTCGCTCAGTCATGTCTGACTCTTTGCAACCCCATGGACTATACAGTCCATGGAATTCTCCAGGCCAGAATACTGGAGTGGGTAGCCTTTCCCTTCTCCAGGGGATCTTTCCAACCCAGGGGTTAAACCCAAGGTCTCCTGCATTGCAGGCAGATTCTTAACCAGCTGAGCCACAAGGGAAGCCCTCCCCAAGCCTATAAACCCAATCTAATCCTGAGAAAAACATCAGACAAATCTCAGCTGGGGGACATTCTACAAAATGTCTGGCCAGTCCTCCTCAAAAACAAGGAAACTGACATGGGCAAGGGAACCACAAGGAGGCATGATGACTAAGGGTAATGTGGTGTCCTAGATGGGGTTCTGAGACAGGAGAGGATGTTAGTAAAAAGTGAGGAAATCTGAATAAAATATGGACTTTAGTTAATAATAAAGTATTAATATTGGTCCATTTATTACAATGAAGATACTGTACTAATGTAAGATGTTAATAAGAGGAAAAACCCAGAGGCAGAGTATATGGGATCTTTCTGCACTACCTTTGTAATATTCTTATAAATCTAAAACTGTCAACAAATTTAAAGTTTATTATAAAATGTAGGGGTAGAGTGGATTCAGAGAAAATGGTGGCAAGGGCACAGCTTTTTAATCTCCTATAGCTCCCCCAAACACAGATGAACTCATCAGGATAGCAAAATCAGAGGACTCGGACAACAGTATTAGGTAACAGGGTACCCCCAATCTACTAAGTATCCCCAAACCCCCAAAATTCATCAAAAAAACACAGCAAGTTAATCTGAGAAGAAAACCCAGAAGGTGCTGGAAATAGTATCCAAGTGGAACAAGACTGGACAATAAGAGCCAAGGATAAAAAATGCAAAGCAGAGGAAACTAATGTCAGAAAATGCCACACCATATTTTTTATCTCTTTGCAAAAACAACAGAAGGAGCTCTAGAACCAAGGGTCTAAAAAACTCTATTTTCTCCAAAAATACTAAATTCACTTTTTTTTTTTAATAAAAAAAGCAATAACAGAAAAGAGAAAAGAATTGTTTGGGAATTCCTTGATGGTCCAGTGCTTAGGACTCTACACTTTCACTGCCAAGGGCTCGGGTTCAACCTTTGGTTGAGGAACTAAGATCCCATAAACTGTAGAGTGCAGCCAAAGAAAGAAAGAAAAGAGTTGACATCCAAGCAAAGAGACTGATCACTTACAAGGGAAAGAAAATGAGGTTGTCCTCGGACCCTCTGACAGCAATGCTTTTGACAAAATACAATGAAATACTCAAGAAAAGGAAAGTGAGAGCTGTGGGTTTTATATCCAGCCAAATTGACCTTCAAGTATAAAGGCCACAAGAAAAACTTTTGATAAGATGTGAGAACTCTGGAACATTTTTCCATGATCTTTTCCTAAGGAATCCACTAGAAAATTAGTTTCAGAAAACAAACAACAAAAAAATAATGACTGGAAAGATACCTGCATAAGCACTGGTGGTGGACATTAAATACACATTTACCTGTAAAATTAAGACTGAATTATGGTTGTGAGACAGGATAGCATGTAGTGCTTACATTTCTGATAATGTAAATAAAATGCAACTATCATAATAAAGTGATAAGAATGGAGGGTGTGGATGAAAAGTAGAATAAGCATGCTGATTGCCTTATAAGTATTTTTTGGAAATATGACAGTACTACTTCAAATACTGGTGTAAAAGGAGGAGGCAGGGAGAAGATGTCACTACCTGATTTTAACATTGTTTAGTATTATGGCACCAAAAGACAATGGGCCACTTTCAAAGAAGAGAGGGTACTTTGGGCATTATATAAAGGTATGAATATAAAGATGACCATTAGAAACTCAAAACTTAAAACCTTCCCAAATACCAAAAGGTGTATCAAGAGAGAAAGAACATAAAAGGAACACTATCTTCCACATAGTGAAAGATACACAATAACAAGTATGAGAGATATGAGATATGTGCCATGTCATAATAATATGACAGAAATGAGCCACACATATTGATGATACCACTTTCCTTTTAACTCACCTACTAAAAAGAAAAGATTTGGGGGACTTCCCTGGTGGTCCAGTGGCTAAGACTCTGCGCTCCCAATACTGTAGGCCATTTGATCCCAAGTCAGGGAGCTAGATCCCAACTAAGAGTTCACATGTCCCAACTAAAAGATCCCCCATGACACAACTAAGACCTGGCACAGCCAAATAAATAAATGTTTTTCCAAAAAAGGAAAAGATTTTTAGGCTGGCCCACAAAACAAAACGAAGACCTACGCAATGTTCAAGGGACACACTCAAAAGACAAAGAAATTCAGATAGCATAATAATTTTTAAATGGACAAAGGTATGCTGGGAATATGTAACTATAAGAATCAACAAGAGGAGTGACATTAAAAGAGACCAGGAAGAGCATTTTATAATGATAAAGCCTGTAATTCACCATGAAGATATAATATTATTAATATACAGTAACCGTGTTCATAAAGAAGAAGCTATAGCAATTGCAAGAAAAAAATATAAAGAAACATTGATCAAAGTTCATGGCATTTTTATGAACCAGCCTCAGATGGCATGTAGTATCATTTCCACCATACTCCGCTGCCTATGGTAGTTACAAGGCCACTGCACAGAATTCTTCTGTTGACTTATGTGTAGGTAGAACTCTAGATATAACGTATGAAGATGAGATAACAGGTGTAACTGAGACCTCATGACCTGAGTCCTAGGTTCCGGGCCTCACCCTTGTGGATCATTTTGCCTCTGTGGCAGCTCTCTGTTGCTTGATTCCACTTTAAACTTTTCACTCTATTTTCTATGACCGGAAGTTTTGCTGTCCTTATTTATTTCCACAGTACAGTGAGATCATTGGCAACTTACTGAATGCTTAACTTAATTAGCACACTCTATCAGAAACTTTAAGTTAAATTATTAATAAAGAAAATACACAACTGAAAAAGAGAGCAAGCGAGGGGACGGGAGAGGTAAGGAAGGAATTGTGAGACCAGCAGGTGGAGGAGCCATCTGCATGTACTCTGAGGCTGCTCCAGGAGGAGGATGAAAAGGAAAACTGAACCAGCCTGTCCAAGCATAATCGAGAATGTCTTCCAGGATCAGTCTCCTGCCCAGATGCAGGTCCCCAGTACCGCTGGAACATCAGCATCAGATACTATCTTGGTCCATTTGGGCTATGACTATAAGCTTATAAGCAACAGAAATGTATTTCTCACAGTTCTGGAGGCTGGATGTCTGAGATCATGGTCGAGTTCTGCTGGCTTGCAGACTGCTGTCTTCCTGTTGCATCTTCACACGGAGGGAAGGCAGAGACAGGAAGCATCTCTCTCACGACTCTTAAAGGGCACTAATCCCCATTTATGAGGCTCCATCCTCATGACTGCATCTAATTCTAACCACTTCCTAATACCATCACTTTTGAGGGTAGGGTTTCAGCACATGAATTTGGGAGCAACATAGACATTCAGTCTGTAACAGATACCAAACCCCAAGGCAGGGGCTCAGAACATGCAGGGTTTCCACACACTCACTAAAGGTCACAAATTTCCTGGCACTACGGGGATCCACTAGGAGCTGACTCTTCACATGTGAGCCGACTTCACCACATACCTCACTTCTGCTACATGTACTAACTCAGTCCCACAATCCATTGTGGCCGCATGTGAAGAGAGCAATATAAGATGAAGGTGGAGGCCAATGGAGTTGGGTTTCTAGTCCTCCCAACAGAAACTCAATAAAATACATTGTCTTAATATCTTCAGCCTAGCACAGGAAGTGGCACCCAGATCAACACACACACACACATACACACACACCAACACTGGCTCAGTGATGAGTGGAAAATGGAATAGAAAACAGATTCACAATGACAGTAAAAACATTGGAAAGGTTTTCCTGTGTTATTTGCATCATTATAAACTTTCTAAAGAATGAGAAATTTAAGAATAAATTTCAGCTTATACAAAAAATATGAGACACCGTGCAAATACCCCCGAGTCTTGACAATCACAGATGAACAGGCTTCCCAGGCATTTGCCCTTGCTCCCAGCCCTCAACTTCCCCCAAACCCCCAGGGTTTCTTGACCAGCCTGGCAGCACGTAGCTTGGCTCCAGCCGGGCGGAAGCACCAATTATCCTTGGCAGCAGGATCTAGGCTTGTGACTGACCAAAGGAAGTCTGAGGGCCATTCCAGTGTGAATCTCTTGAACTGTTTATTTTCAAGCAGGCTTAGAATGGGCGTAGAGATGTGTCTAAGACTTGGAGAAACTTTAGACCCATTTCATTTTCTGACACAGCTCATCCTAAAACGTGTCCTGCCCCAGGCTTTCCTTGGAAACTCCCAGGAATTTGAGGCAGTAGTCATAAGAGGAGAGGAAGCAGGTCAGCAGGGCCTCAGCTTTATCTTGGAAGTGGGGAGGGCCAGCTGCAAGGAGGGAAGACTGGAATCTCAGTGAGATTCTGTAATGGAAAAAAAAATCCACATCTGTGGGGTTTCCCACAATTTAGGAGACAAGAAGATCCACAACGTAGCTCATCCCAACACCATCACGACCACCTCCATCAGGTGGCACTGCCACATGGCCTGATGACTTCCATGGGAGGGTTTCATAACCCCAGTTCCTGATAATCAATTAAAAAAATAATAATACGTTCTTGGGAAATAACAGCTTAATGGGCAAGGGGGTTGATTTCAGGATGATTAAATGTTTTGGAACTAAACAGAAGCAAGTGTTGCACAACACGGTAAATGTGCTAAATGTCACTGAATTTTTCACTTTAAAATGGCTAATTTTGTTGTGTGAATTTCACCTCAAATTTAAACATAAGATGGTTTAATACAGTGGTTGAATAGAAAATTAACACCCAAGAATCAGTTACCTTGACATAGAACAGAAATATCCAGTTAGAAAGGGAAACTGGAGGGAAAGTTCATTTTAAAGCCGCGACAGAAACCGGGAAGTACCTAGGTTAAGATGTGAGGTCTATGCATTTTAAATTATCACACTTAATTTAAGGGTAAGGCAGAAATAACTTGAATATGTATCGGTAAATCAGCCAAAATACTAGATAGCAATTCTGACTATTATGTACGGTAATTCTACCCACAGTATTCTCTAAGTTAAATGCAATTTTAATCAAAATCTCAAATTTCTTTCTGGAACTTGACAAATTTATTATATAATTCAGTTAAATATATAGAAAGTAGTATAATCTTCAATTTACCCATAAGCCTAAACAGCACAGATTACTTCTTTTGACAATTTTACTGGATTGTCTTACATGTGTACATTTTTGGAAAAGATATACAGCACAGTTGCAGATATTTTAGACTCTTTAGTCAGAGTTGATCCCAGCTCTGCAGTTTAAGATTGTATGGATGAACTTAACTATGTTACCTAAACTTCTAAGGCCTTAACTATCTCTTTTGCAAAATAGATAGGATATACAATTCTTGTAGATATGAGCATTATGTGTAAGTATCATGTCTGAGTGCTTAGTCTAATTCAAGCATAATGGGTCTCAGCATTCAGTAAATGGTTATTATTACCATTATACCAATACATGATGGCATATATGTGATTTTATTACACACTGTGAGCTGGAATTTTTTAATTTAATAATGTATTATGGACATCTTTGCAAGTCAAAACATGTATTTCTTTATTATTCACACTTAACCTGGCACCTACACATACTATGTGCCCAGAATATATTTGTTACATGAGTGAAAGAAGAAATGAATCTTAGCTGGTCTTTTTAAGTTTGCTGCTGGTTGTAATGGTTGTGTTGGGTTCCAGCATATGGATGTACTATGAATGAATAATCAGTCCTCCCCTGACAGACATGTATTATTTATAATGTTCAAAAAGCTGAAAACAGCTCATAGATATAGAGAACAGTCTGCTGCTTGCCAGAGCTGAGGAGGTTGGAGGTGGGAAAAATTGGTGGAAGGGGTCAAAGGGTAGAAGCTTCTAGTTATAAAATAAATAAGTTATGGGGATGTAATATACAGCATGGTGATCATAGTAATAACCTTGTGTTGCATGTTTGAAACGTTGATAAAAGCAATCTCAAAAGCTCTCATCACAAGAAAAAAAAATTCTATATGTATGGTGATAGATGTTAGCTAGACATTGTGGTGAACTTTTCACAATATATACAAATATTGTGTTTTATGCCTGAAACTATAATGTATCTCAGTTATACCACAATTAAAAAAATTTAACTGGGAAAAACATTATAGTGATCCATTAATGAGGATTATGGGTAGACTTTTGCTTTGAGTGATTCTAAATGCGTTAAAACAGCCCCACCCCATAGTAGTTGTGATCAAAAATATCTAGAGGTCATCTCAATGTGATTTTCTCAAGTAAAAATGGCAAAGATAGTTCCATTTGTGGGGGATGAGGGGAGGTTGGGGGGGGCATTATCTCTCTTCTGCAAAGCTGACTGTACCCCCTCCAGAAGGCTGCTGTGGGTGAGGACCCCCCGGCTGGTGACAGCCTGGCTGAGCCCCACCTCTCTGTGTGTCTTTGGTTCCTTGACTCCTTTCTGCTTTTCCAGAAGGAAAAAAGAAGAAAAAAATGCTGTTTCTTGGTGAGAAATGACCACCAAGTGAGAAATACAGTGAAATTTCTCTAGAGAAAATGTAGATTTCAGAGAAAACCTGGAGCCCTAAGAGGCTTTTTCTGTGGCAAATATGGTGATTCTGAGGTCTTCACATTGATGGGTCAAAAATGTGTGAGCTACAACCGCACCAGCAGCCGGGGTCTGGAGAGGCCACACGCATATCTGCAGGCTGAGTCAAGATTCCAGGGAGGCCCCTGCCGATAGCCTGCCATCCTTTTCTTCCCACCTCCACCACCATCCTTCATAGGAGGAGCCCTGCGTGCATGTTTGTGTCCAAAACGCATAGTTTGCATGTTTAGCATGCCTCCCTCCCCACTCAGCAGACACACTGAGCCACCCCTCGGGAGCAGACGTGCAGGCACTCCAACAGCCAGGAGAACTGGCAGTGAGTCCTCACAAGCCCTGGAAAACAGAACATGGTCCAGAAGGGTGGGGTTGTTCCAGGTGGGCATGTCTCCTCAGTTCCACGGACCCCTTGGCCTGTGGGGAGAGCAGTAGCTGGAAGGTGGCTGGAGCAGGACTTCCAAACAGCCAGAACCTCACAGAGCCCTGTCTCTCTGATCTAAGGCGGCACCCAGAAGCCCAGGCAAAGCTTCCAGTACATCAGTGGTTCTCAATTGGTCATGGTTTTGCCTCCCAGAGGTCATTTGGCAATGTCGGCAGAGGTTTTTGGTTGGCACAAGTCGGGAGATGTTGCTGGCATCTCGTGGGTAGAGGCCAGCGATGCTGTTAAACATCCTGCCATAACCAGGATAACACCTGCACCTCCCCCCCACCCCACTGCCCACCCCGCCAACAAAGAATTATCCAGCCCAAAGTGTTAACAGTGATGATGCTGAAAACCCCTGTAAAACATGCATGAGTGCGGAGGGGGTTCAGACCTGACTGCCACTGACTTGTTATGGGAGCAGTTTTCTAAGTCTCCCTGGGCCTCAGTTTTCTCGTTTGTATCATGGGGTTAATGGTTAGTATTTCACAGCACAGTTGTGAGAAATGAAAGGGATTTGATACATAAAATGCTTCACACAATGTAGGTCTTCAATAAAGGTCACAGGTGTTCCTAAAGGAAGCCAGTTTTTAATTCTAAAGGTCTTTTAATGAATCAGTTAGAAGTGTTGGAGTTTGGAAGAGAACATTTAAACCATGTAAGCAAGAGAAGTTTACATTTCACAACTACTGTATAAAAGATGAAGAGGAAATATGAATGTATAGAAAAATAGTCTTAAGTTAGGCTAACCAACAAAAAAAGTTATTTATACACAGTACTGTAAGACACAGTGAATTGTGTAAAGCTTAGTTATACTTCTAACAGGTTTTTTCCCTTTTCCATTGAGAATTTTCTAAATCAAAACGCCATCCCAGGAACTCCCTGGAGGTCCAGTGGTTAGGACTCAGCACTCTCATTGCTGAGGGCCAGGATTTGATCCCTGGTCAGGAAACTAAGATCCCACAAGCATCACTTGTTTGCTTCGAAGATCCCCAAGACGACATAAGCCCAGAAGCATAAAGCAGGGGATAACCTTCTACAACCAGAAATATTCTTGATATAAAGGAAATCAAGACTCTTCCTCAGATGGAGCTTTCCCTGGGCAGAAATTAGGGGCCACGTGGAGACATGGCTCAGAACCAGAGACACCTGGGTGGATGAGCTTCATGAGAGCTCGGGGAATTTCCAACGTGTCTCAAGAAACTGGTAGCCAATCACTGCAGGAATGTCACACATTAAAGCTATGACTTTAAAAATGCCTCTTGAGATTATCGTATGAAGTGAATTCAGAAAGAGAAAGACAAACACCGTATAATATCACTTGTGTGAGGAATCTAAAATAAGACGCAAATGAACATATCGACAAAACAGAAACAGACTCCCAGACATAGAGAACAGATTGTGGTTGCCAAGGGGGAGAATGGGTGAGGGATGGATGAACTGAGAGCTTGGGATTGGTTAGCAGATGCCAACTAGTATATATAGAATGGTCCGACAGTGTAGCATAGGCAACTGTAGTCAGTATTCTGTGATAAACCACAATGGAATTCAATATTTAAAAAAAGAATATATATACACACATATTTATATGTGCTTCCCTGATAGCTCAGTTGGTAAAGATCCAACTGCAATGCAGAAGACCCGTTCAATTCCTGGGTTGGGAAGATCTGCTGAAGAAGGAATAGGCTGCCCACTCGAGTATTCTTGGGTTTCCCTTGTAGTTTAGCTTGTTAAGAATCCACCCGCAACGCAGGAGACCTGGGTTTGATTCCTGGATTGGGAAGATCACCTGGAGAAGGGAAAGGCTACCCACTCCAGTATTCTGGCCTGGAGAATTCCATGGACTCTGTAGTCCATGGGGTCACAAAGAATCGGACAGGACTGAGCAACCTTCACTTTCATTTGGGCTTCCCTGGTGGCTCAGATGGCCAAGAATCTGCCTGCAGTGTGGGAGACCTGGGTTTGATCCCTGGGTTGGGAAGACTGGCTAGAGGATAGCATGGCCAGCCACTCCAGTATTCTTACCTGGAAAATCCCATGGACACAGGTAGCTGGCAGGCTACAGTCCATGGGGTCACAAGGAGTCAGACAAAACTGCTGGGACTTAGCGCACATGCACACACATACACACACACACACACATATATAAGAATTCTCCTGACAAAAATACTGGTGTGGGTAGGCATTCCCTTCTCCAGGGGATCTTCCCCACTCAGAGACTGAACCAGGGTCTCCTGCATTGCAGGCCAGTTCTTTACTGTCTGAGCCACCAGGGAAGCCCAATATATATAAGAATATGTGTTATATATATTCTTATACATACATAAAATATATATATTCATATATATATATATATGGCTTTCCAGGTGACACAGTGGTAAAGAATCCACCTACCAGTGAAGGAGATGCAAGAGGCATGGGTTTGATCCCTGAGTCAGGAATATCCTCTGGAGTAGGAAATGGCAACCCACTCCAGTTATTCTTGTCTGGAAAATTCCATGGACAGAGGAGCTTGGCGGGCTAAGGTCCATGGGGGTCACAAAGAGTCACACAACTAAGCACGCATGCACACACATGTATAACTGAATCACTTGGCTGTGCAGCAGGAACTAACACAGCTTGTAAATCAACTGCACGTCAATAAACATTTTCCAAAAAAAATCTAAAACAGATCCCGCAAGTCATGTGGCACGGCCAAAACCAAAAGCAAATAAAAAACAAACAAACGTGCCATTTCTACCCTTTTCGTGGCCTTTCCACACACCCCTGTTTACTCTCTGGTCCCCAAGCCCAAGCTGGCCTGGGTGTAGGGCAGTCCCACCAGAGGTGACTTGCTGCCATCCGGTGGTAGAATTGGCAAGGGCAGCTAAAATTTTGTATTCATTTTTATTTTGTCTGGTAAAAATAACAGAAGGAGATCTAGCACACACAAAGCATTTTTTTTCTAAATTCAGATATGATTGACATGTAACATTCTGGAAGTTTAACATGCGCATGTTGAGCTGATACATTTATACACTGCAATATGATTGCCACTGTAGCAAACGTTTATTTCACAGTGCTCTAGGAGCTACGGGGAATGTAAAGATGGACCAACATGCCCACGCTCCTCCCAGCATCAGATGGAGGCATTTGGGTTGCTGGCAGCTGATGATAACTTGGCACCCCTTCAACCTGTTTTAACATATGTTTAGTTGGAGTACGGATTCTCTATTTAATAAAAACAGAAATTATATCATTCCTTGTGCTCACATAAGAAATCTCCTCCATGAACTCATATAAAGTTCTAATCATTCACACTTAACCAAGGAAAGAGATCATTTACAAGCACACAGATATAAAAGAATATCCAAAAGTGCTTGAAAATTTTCCTTCTGACTTGGTAAACAACATATTTCCAACTTTCCTGTATTTCTTCTCTCTTCTGCTTTCTTTTGCAATTTGCCTAGGTGGGCAACATTCTGAGAGGCGAATTTAAAGATTTAAAGTGGAGATAATAAATTACCCCATTGGATAACACTGTGTCATGATTATTTGTTTTCAGAATTTTAGCTGACTTCAGATGGCAGTCAGAGCTGGCAGTGCAGCCTAGCATTGCACTGAAGAGGTTGCATTGCCAGGTCACAAAAATGCCTACTAGATCCAGTTTGGAGCTACAAAGGACTTTTTTTTTAAGGACTTTCTTATTCCTAATTTAGAGCACAAAATCAATGAAAACAGGACCAGTGTACTTTTTCCCTGATTCAAACAGAGTGTCATGTGGGAACCTCAGTAAACAGGCATGAGATTTCCATTCATTCCAATGATTTTTCAAATGTTCATATTTATTACAAAATATTCTCTATGTCCAAATAGTGCATATATATAATGAATAATAAAATATAGACTTCAGTATGGATCCGGCAGACCAAGAAATAAAACCTGACAATGACTTCTAAGGCCCTGTATGGTGTATCTCTTTGCCCCAGCCCCCACCATGGCAAGGGGAATCCAATATAATAATGTTTTTGCATCTTGTGTGGGTCAGAGTGCCTGATTGAAAACCACAGGGAAAAACAACTTTAATGGTCTTAAACAAAAGGGGGGATGTTAAAAGAAAAACGGGTTTTCACAGAATTCATAGGAGGTTGGAAGGTCAGATCAGACTAGAAATAGACAAGAAGCAGCAGGGTTTAGGGCTGGGCTGCCACCCTCAAAAGGGGTACAGGGCCCCTCTGCATCCTTTATTCACAATTTCTTTTTTAAACCTGGATCCTGTGTCCACAGCAGGTAGGGGGCTGCCTAGATTTCAGTGGTTCCCTGAGGCTCCACCCAGGAAGGATCACAGGTCCTCTTTGCTCGAAGAGCCCCCAGATTTATTCAGGTGACCATCCCCAGGCTGGGGTCATGACCCTGAGTGGGATGCGGGGACAGAATGCAACACCTTTCCAATGGGCTTCATTTCTCTCTGGCTTCCTCTCTGATTCTCTTTCCTCCCACTCCTGGATCCTCTGAGACCGTTGTTCAGACCTTGGTCTTGAAAGCGATCAAGACTTCTCTCTGTTTTAAGTTTTAAATAAAAAGCCTGCGTATTCCCCTGCTTCTTTCTCTCTGCATTTCTGAAATCCTCCTCTGAAGGCCAGAGAACTCAGCAGACAGACAGCAGAGGGACTTCAGGATGAAGGTTCGTGTGGGTTTAGGGACGGGAAGGTTAATATTCAACGTTATCATCCCACCACTCATTAAAAGTTATTTCTTTTCAAAGATATTTACCATGCTTCAATAATAAACACAGAAGACAGAAGCTAAATGATCCGTCATGTGGTGCAACAGCACCACAGTGTGTTACAAATTCACCTCTTGCTGCGCAAGCTGTGACTCCCCTGTAAGGTGAAGGCCTGGGAGCTTCGAAACCAGACCTGCACCGTGAGCCGCCTGGGACCCTGTGCAATTTCTCACAAGTGCACCTTCCCATGAGGCTGCAGCCTGCCGACCAAGACACGTCTATGACCAGTGCGCGTGAACGCCCAGAGCCAGCAGAGACACACATCCTCCTGTGCTGGAGGTCCCCACAGGTTACTGCTCAGTCAAGCTCACCTGTATGTTTGTTTACTGCAACTTTTATGTGGTTTTCCCCTACTTCTTCAATTAAATTCTAACTCGCATTTTTGGAATCCTAAAAGCACCTTCCAGCTTCTCCAAGAACCCAGTTGGAAACCACGAGGCTGAAATATTAACCATGCTCGCTGCTGGTGGTGAGACTTTTGTCTCCTTCTTTGTGCTTATCTTCCCTTTCTGCCTACTCTACCTGTTTCCCTTGTGTAATTTTGTTTAAGCTGAACAGAAATCAATGTTAAAAAGGACTGCTGACCCTCTGGGTTTACAGCTCTCTGTCCCCAGGGACTTTAGTCTCCTATGCCCTTTGCTCTCTCCTGACCATGGAATATTTGCTTACACGTGGGTAAGAAGTTGCTGCAGGAGGGGAAGCTAAACTCCACTCCACCAGCCTCAGCATTTTCCAGGCTGAGTGGAGTAGGAACCACAGTGAGCACGGCAGTAATCACAGCCTGAGCTATACTGGGAGGACCATTGCATAACTTCTTCACTAAAAGTTGTAAGACACTGTGAACTGTCTTCCCCATCCCCCAGTTCAAGTTCATAAATGTCAGGTCAATCCTGGTCTGTCAAAGGCCTAATGCCCTCCATCCATCACTGCCTTCAGGAACATGCTCCAGGAACTCCTCCAGGCCTCTGAATTCATAGAGGTAGGCCAGGTTCTTGATAATCAGTATCACTGACTACCTGAAAGTTGGCTCTGTCTCCAGCAATTGAGGCCCCCAAATCAGACAATTACTGATGTGTTTTTGGACTCACTTCACTTCACTTCACTTTGTGGACTAGAAAAAGTCCAGACATACTCCAGGAGTGGTATCATATGTCTAGCCTTAGAAAGCACAAGGATCAGATAGCTGTTCTTTCCACATCCCACATGGACCTTTCAGCACTTTTCATATTTACTTTGTAGGAGATCAATCCTCTGAGAGTGTTTGAAAGACCATGTTTGCTGTCTTGTATACATATTTCCCAACCACACGTTACAACACTGAGTGGATGCCTTTTTGCTTTAACCACAAGAGACTTGCAACTAACAGGCAGTGCATAGGATGGAATGAACCCCTTCCAATGTATCCCCTCCTTCAACCAGTATAACCCTAGAACCTCTGTTTGGATAGTTATTTTGATACTTTGGCTACCTGATGCAAAGAGTTGACTCATTGGAAAAGACCCTGATGCTGAGAAAGATTGAGGACAAGAGAAGAAGGGGGTGACAGAGGATGAGATGGTTGGATGGCACCATCGACTCAATGGACATGAGTTTGAGTAAACTCTGGGAGATAGTGAAGGACAGGGAAGCTTGGCGTGCTACAGTTGATGGGATCATGAAGAGTCAGACACAACTTAGCGCCTGAACAACAAAAATTGAGTCTCGTGAAAAAGGGTCATCTCTGCCTGAACCTCACCCACCCCACCTCCAGCAGTGACAGGCACTTCAAGGTACTTCATCCTTTTTTAGAGAGTTACAGGTTAAAGGTTTTCCCTATGTGAAATCGAAACCAAGCCCAGAAGAACCAGTTTCCCTTACTGCATTCATACTTACTCTCTCCATCCCAGACTTTATTCCCTTGCTTGTCTCGTCTGACCACAATCCCTTTCTTGTCCCTTCTGATCTCAGTCCTTTGGTAGCTGGACATAATCAAGCAGTCAGATGACTGAGATTGGTGTGGGTGATAACATCGTTAATGTGCTAAAATTACTATTATAGATGTCACCATTAACTTAGAAACTCAGGTTGTTTCTCCAGGACAAGATGAGCTCACAGACCACCACCTCCCCTCCACACCAAGCCATGGACTACCTTCCCAGAGAACTGTAAACGAAAAACTTTCTAACTTCTGAAACCACAATCAAGAAAAAATCAAAGAAATGTCACAAAACAATGATGAATCTCGGTTTCTTTGTTATTCCTCTTTAAATCATTCCTAACTCAAAGACAAAAATGGAAGGGATCTGACACTTATCTCCCACTCATTGCTTAAGTAAAGTCACTCAGTCGTGTCTGACTCTTTGTGACCCCATGGACTGCAGCCCACCAGGCTCCTCAGTCCATGAGATTCTCATTGCTTGGGGCCCTGCAAACAAAAATCCTTCCTTTGCTGTAACACCTGCTGTCAGATTTTGGCTTTCTGAGCCTCAAGCTCACTCTGTTCCAGAATCAGAAACAGATTCACCTCCCAACTCTTCAATTCCTAAATCAAAATGTTCTGAAATCTGAGAGTTTTTTTCTTTTTTTCTGTAGTTCCTTTGACAGCAAACCCTGTGATGAACTGGTATGAGGCTATCTGTAGTCCTTATTTATCCCGTCATAATGACTTACAGCAGAAATATCAATGTGTTTGATTATGGTACTGCCCCAAGCCCCAAATCTATATGTATTATATATCATCCCAAATACAAATTGGGATGATATATAATATATGTTTATGATGTTTTTGAACTGTGGTGTTAGAGAAGACTCTTGAGAGTCCCATGGACTGCAAGGAGATCCAATCAGTCCATCCTAAATGGAACTCCAGTACTTTGGCCACCTGATGCAGAGAGCTGACTCATTTGAAAAGACCCTGATGCTGGGAAAGATTGAAGCCAGGAGGAGAAGGGGATGACAGAGGATGAGATGCTTGGATGGCATCACCAACACAATGGACACGGGTTTGGTGGACTCCAGGAGCTGGTCATGGACAGGGCGGCCTGGCATGCTGCGGTTCATGGAGTCGCAAAGAGTCGGACAAGACTGAGCGACTGAACTGATATGTGTCATATCACCTTTTCAAACTTTGGAAAATTACAGAGGGTTTTGAATAAGGAATTGTGAACCTGTATCTGTTTCTCCAAATAGGATATTTTGGTCTACTACATCCGTTTTATTTTTTCTAGGTATTCAAGATCATTGATTGAAAAGAGGTGAATTAAAGTCTCCCACTATTTGTTTGCTTGTCTATTTTTTCTGTATCTCCTGTAATTTTAGCTTTATGAATGTTGTTCCTTGTTTCTTGGTAGACAGGCATTCATAACTGTTATAGCCTCATCGTGAACTGCATTTTTGAATGTTATGAAGTGCCCCTCTTCATCGTCACCTGATGTGATATTGAGATTACGACTCGTGCTTTCTTTTCTTTGCATCTGCCTCATGCATTATTATACATTTATTTTCAGCCTTCTGGGAAACACTTGATCTTGGATGAATCATTTGCTTGACAACAGCATAAGGTCAGTTTTACTGAGAAATATAATCTGAACTTCTTTCTCTTTTAATAGGTGAGTTAAGCCTATTTAGACATTTACTGATATGTAACATATGTTAACCTTAGTTCTATCACACTAATACCATATAATACTTTTTAATTTTATAGTTTTCCATAATCTCTTACCATGTAGCCTGTGGCCTTGTTGAACGTTTTTGGAAGTTACTTTTATAATAACAACTTTAATACCTCCAGCTTTCTATTACCTGTTTTCAAATATCTATTACTTCCTTACTGTGAAAAATGGCAGAAAAAGTCGGCATATTTCCTTTTTTTTTTTTTTTTTGTCTCCTCTCCTGGCCAGTTTTAGTCAGTAATATAGTTCTCAGAATTTACTTTTGTATTTAAAAGTGCTTATTTTATCACCTGGTATGTCAGCTTTGATGAATAATTTTTGACTCCCAGTTATTAAAGGTGTAACAATCAGTAAACTTATCTACTTCTCACTTACTCTCTCACTTCCTCTGCAAATATCCACTAGTGACATTGTTTATATATTCTCAGGACATATCATTTTTACATATTTTCAATCACCCTAATGTGTAGAATTACTTTAGCTTTCACGCTCATTCGCTCAGTTGTGTCTGATTCTGTGTGACCCTGTGGACTGTAGCCTGCCAGGCTCCTGTGTCTATGGGATTCTCCAGGCGAGAATACTGGAACGGATTCACAATAAATGTATTCAAAACTTGCCGTCAACTTTTTTCCCATAATTTCCTCAATTATCTCTTAGTTGGTGAACATTCATTCTCTGGTTATTTCCTTAAGAAAGGTTCATAGAATTGATATTCTCTGAATTCTTCCATGTTTGAGACCCTCTCTTCACATGCTTCGAGACCATATCTTCACAGCTGAAGGGAAATTTGGCTTCTGATAAAGTCCCTGGGTAGCACTTTTCCCTTGGTCATTTTCCTTGATGGATCATCTTTGTAATCCAACTTTACCAGGATAGTATCTCTAAGCTAACTCTTCTGGGATAATCTCCCATGATACAGGGTATAAATTAAAGTCTTCTGTATTTCCAAAAAATATGTTCCTATTTGAAATGTCCCACTGTTTTGGTTTTCTTCTAAAGAGACTCCAATTATGTAATAATAAATTTTCTTTTCCTGTATTCTATATCTATCATGTTCTCTCTATCCTTTCCTTACATCTCTATTTCCTCTCTATTTTGTTTGCCATTCTTATTTCTTTCCTCCATGCCCCTTTATTTATTTATTACTGTGTCAGGTCTCCATTGCAGCATGCAGGATTTTTCTCTATGATCATTGAATAATTTCCAAGAAAAGAAAGGAAAATTCTAATTTCTCCTGCCACTTTCATAGCATAAATCACCAGCATATTTTTTTAATGGCTACATTCATTTAAATGCACCATAACCAGTCACCTATTAATAGACATTAAGGTTGTCTGCAACAGGCTCTCTTGGCGGCTCAGTGATAAATAATCCACCTGCCATGCAGGAGACACGGGTTTGATCCCTGAGTCAGGAACTTTCTCTGGACAAGGAAATAGCAAACCATTCCCAGTATTCCTGCCTGGGAAATCCCATGGACAGAGGAGCTTGGAGGGCTACAGTCCATGGGGTCACAAAAGAGTCGGACACAACTTCACAACGAAACAACTGCAACAAGATTGTTCCCGACATTTCACTGCTACCAACAGTGCTGCAGTGAAAGTCCTTGTATGTATAACTTCACACTCAAACATTTCTGTAGGATCATCTTCTACAAGGAGAATTCGGGAGTTAAGGGCAATAGCTGATTGAAGACTTTTTATGACACTTCAGAATACGGGAAAACAACTCGTTTTGCTAGAGCTGAAGCTACAGTGCCCTTTAATTAAATTCCCTCAACTACTACTATCCTTATTAAATCATTTGGATGTTGTGTCGCTTGGTATATCCAGCCCATGAAAAAAACCAGTCCAGTCCAATTTGGGAAGAAACATGTAATTACAAGGACTTTTCCAGTCAAAGCTTCAAGGTCTTAAAAGCAGGGTGAGTAGAAGGTAGGATGGGGCAGAAGAAGGAACACAACAAAACAACTCGGCATCATGGCCAGGGGCACAGAGCAGGCTGGGTGTCCATACCCAGGCTCTCATATCTGCATGTGAATATCAATTCCACCAATCAATAGCAGTGCAAACTGAGCAGATTGCTTAACCTCTCTGAACGTTACTTTCCTAATTTGTAAAATGAGGATAATAATAGTACCTACTTCGTGAGGCTATTGTGAGGACTAAGAAATGTAACTGAAACCACCGTGTCCGTGACATAGCATGTGCTTAATCAGTTCAGTTCAGTCACTCAGTCGTGTCCAACTCTTTGTGACCCCATGAATCGCAGCACGCCAGGCCTCCCTGTCGATCACCAACTCCCAGAGTTCGCTCAGACTCACATCCATTGAGTCCGTGATGCCATCCAGCCATCTCATCCTCGGTCGTCCCCTTCTCCTCCAGCCCCCAATCCCTCCCAGCATCTTTTCCAATGAGTCAACTCTTCACATAAGGTGGCCAAAGTACTGGAGCTTCAGTTTTAGCATCATTCCTTCCAAAGAAATCCCAGGGTTAATCTCCTTCAGAATGGACTGGTTGGATCTCTTTGCAGTCCAAGGGACTCTCAAGAGTCTTCTCCAACACCACAGTTCAAAAGCATCAATTCTTTGGTGCTCAGCCTTCTTCACAGTCCAACTCTCACATCCATTCATGACCACAGGAAAAACCATAGCCTTGACTAGATGGACCTTAGTCAGCAAAGTAATGTCTCTGCTTCTTAATATGCTATCTAGGTTGGTCATAACTTTTCTTCCAAGGAGTAAGCATCTTTTAATTTCATGGCTGCAGTCACCATCTGCAGTGATTTTGGAGCCCCCCAAAAAAAGTCTGACACTGTTTCTACTGTTTCCCCATCTATTTCCCATGAAGNCCTTGACTAGATGGACCTTAGTCAGCAAAGTAATGTCTCTGCTTCTTAATATGCTATCTAGGTTGGTCATAACTTTTCTTCCAAGGAGTAAGCGTCTTTTAATTTCATGGCTGCAGTCACCATCTGCAGTGATTTTGGAGCCCCCCAAAAAAAGTCTGACACTGTTTCTACTGTTTCCCCATCTATTTCCCATGAAGTGATGGGGCCAGATGCCATGATCTTCGTTTTCTGAATGTTGAGCTTTAAGCCAACTTTTTCACTCTCCTCTTTCACTTTTAACAAGAGGCTTTTTAGCTCCTCTTCACTTTCTGCCATAAGGGTGGTATCATCTGCATATCTGAGGTTATTGATATTTCTCCCAGCAATCTTGATTCCAGCTTGTGTTTCTTCCAAGCTGTGCTTAATAGCTGTCAGTTATTATTAAGGTGACACAAAATATACCTGCCTGCCTTCCAGGGTTTATGGCATTAGAGTAGGTGCAGAGGAGATATGGAGAAAAGGATGAAGACTGTCAGCTTCCTGGAAGAGATTTTTCCATTCTTTGCAAAGGAACAAAGGAGATGGATAAGGGAAGGGTCAGGAGGGAAGTGAGGTGAGAGCAAGAAGATATGTTTTCAAAAGGAAAAGATTCACAGCAGGAGGCAGAACTTTGGTTTCCTGAAACGGGGAAAGGACTAAGAGTTGACAGAAATTAAATGGCTTAGAATCCAGTTTCAGTTCAGTTCAATCGCTCAGTCATGTCCGACTATTTGTGACCCCATGAACCGCAGCACACCAGGCCTCCCTGTCCATCACCAACTCCCGGAGTCTACCCAAACCCACGTCCATTGAGTTGGTGATGCAATCCAACCCTCTCATCCTCTGTCACCCTCTTCTCCTCCTGCCTTCAGTCTTTTTATATACAGCCTTGACGTACTCCTTTTCCTATTTGGAACCAGTCTGTTGTTCCATGTCCAGTTCTAACTGTTGCTTCCTGACCTGCATACAGATTTCTCAAGAGGCAGGTCAGGTGGTCTGGTATTGCCACCTCTTTCAGAATTTTCCACAGTTTATTGTGAGAGCGACTTCACTCTCACTTTTCACTTTCATGCATTGGAGTATCCTATGGTATCTAATTGCTGCTGCTGCTAAGTCACTTCAGTTGTGTCCAAATCTGTGCAACCTCATAGACAGCAGGCTACCAGGCTCCCCCATCCCTGGGATTCTCCAGGCAAGAATACTGGAGTGGGTTGCCATTTCCCCCGCCAATGCATGAGCGACTTCACTTTCACTTTTCACTTTCCACTTTCATGCTTGGAGGAGGAAATGGCAACCCACTCCAGTATTCTCGCCTTGAGAATCCCAGGGATGGGGAGCCTGGTAGCCTGCTGTCTATGGCATCGCAAAGAGTTGGACACAACTGAAATGACTTAGCAGCAGCAGCAATTAGATACCATAGGATACTTGCATGTTAATAAGCAACATATTTAAAAAATAATTTAAAATACTGAAACTGTCATGTATTTCTTCCCTGTAAAACTCTTCCTTTCAGTCTCCTGCCCTAATCCTCTACCACTTTTACTCAGCATTGTCCCCATCTCTACTTCTGCTTTATTGACTACACCAAAGCCTTTGACTGTGTAGATCACAACAAACTGCAGAAAATTCTTAAAGAGATGGGAATACCAGACCAGCTGACCTGCCTTCTGAGAAATCTGTATGTAGGTCAAGAAGCAATAGTTAGAAGTGGACATGGAACAACAGACTGGTTCCAAACAGGGAAAGGAGTACATCAAGGTTGTATATTGTCACCATGCTTATTTAACTTATATGCAGGGTACATCATGAGAAATGCTAGGATGGATGAAGCACAAGCTGGAATCAAGATTGCTGGGAGAAATATCAATAATGCAGATGACACCACTCTTATGGCAGAAAGCAAAGAAGAACTAAAGAGCCTCTTGATGAAAGTGAAAGAGGAGAGTGAAAAAGTTGGCTTAAAGTTCAGCATTCAGAAAGCCAAGATCATGGCATCTGGTCCCATCACTTCATGGTAAATAGGTAGGGAAACAATGGAAACAATGACAGATTTTATTTTGGGGGGCTCCAAAATCACTGCAGATGGTGACTGCAGCCATGAAATTAAAAGACACTTGCTCATTGGAAAAAAAGCTATGACTAGTCTAGATAGCATAGTAAAAAGCAGAGACATTACTGCCAACAAAGGTCCATCTAGTCAAGGCTATGGTTTTTCTATTAGTCACGTATGAATGTGAGAATTGGGCTATAAAGAAAGCTGAGCACAGAAGAACTGATGCTTTTGAACTGTGGTGTTGAGAAGACTCTTGAGAGTCCCTTGGACAGCAAGGTGATCCAACCAGTCCATCTTAAAGGAAATCACCAAAGGCCTGATGCTGAAGCTGAAACTCCAATACTTTGGCTGGCTAATACGAAGAGCTGACTCATTTGAAAAGACCCTGATGGTTGGAAAGATTGAAAGCAGGAGGAGAAGGGGATGACAGAGGATGAGATGGTTGGATGGCATCACCAACTCAATGGATATGAGTTTGCATAAGCTCCGGGAGTTGGCGATGGAAAGGGAAGCCTGGCGTGCTGCAGTCCATGGTGTTGCAAAGAGTGAAGCATGTCTGAGTGGCTGAACTGAACTGTCCCCATCTCTTCTATCTCATTACCATACTTGTTTTCCTCACTTTCATTGCTTCTGCTTCCTTTGTCTCTCCCTCAACAATGGGCAAGACCCAACCTTCCAAGGCCTTGTCACCTGCTTATCAGTCTGCCACTGTCTTTCCACCACAGAGCTCTTTTATGATCTCCCCTTGACTTTCTTTACCAGGCCCATCCCACTACTCCCTCTGTCCTGTGCTTTAGACATTTTGAACATTGGCACTCCCTTGAGTCAAACTTGGTCCTTCTCATCTTGGTGCTGTTTCACATTCTGTTCCTTTGATAAGAAGGCTGAAGTATTTTTTCTAAAATGTTTATAACTTCCATTCTGCCCTTGGAATAAGTTGGAAGAACATTCTTCATGGCATAACATGAGGCTTCTTCTGCATGACTGATTAATCCTTCCATTGGGCTTTTTATATAGATTTGATGTTACTGTGTTGCAAATACAGTAGGTGTCTATCTTTCAGTTATGTATCTTATTTATCTCTGTGTTTTTCCACCCCAGTGTCTCACAGTATCTAACATATAAGAGGAACTCAAATATACTGAATTGACTGACTGAATTATTTCATTCTTTTCCCAGCTATTAACTCTAAGTAATAGTTATTACAAATTTGTCTCTAATCCTTTGGCTATGTAATCACATTTCATATTGCCTCCTGGAAGCTATCTGCAAACCTTATGGGTCATCTCAAAAGTAATGTTCTTATAACCACACTTAGTGTCTTTCCCTCCAAAATTTCCTCATTTCTTTCAGTGAAGCCACCATTATCCCAGTTACCAAGACTAACTTTTGTCCCTTTCATCAATCCACATTAGTTTTAGATTTGGGACATTTTTTCTTTCACTATTTCTCTCATATTTATTTTTGTATGTTTTCACTGTCACCTTCCTAACCCAAACCTTTCTCTCCTTGGGAATGAATTATCACCTTTCAAGTCTATGGTTCCTGAGTTTCTCTATTTTCCTTTCTAATCTCTCCCATGCTTATCACCAGGCTAGTCTTCCCCAAACTGAGTTTTCACAGTGTTGCTGTGATGCATCCAGAAAGCTGCTTGTTGTCAGATCAAAGCTGCTCTTGTGCCTAGTTCTCACTGCCTTCCCCAATCCACACCCTACTCTACCCATCTCACTTTACTTCCCTCTACTAGATAGCACTCACCAGAATTTCTAATTATCGCCTCTCCTCAATGATCCTGGCTCAAACACTGGTCCAAACCTAACTGCAAAGTCCATCTATCTGGACCCCCTCCTTGGCCTTCTCATGCATCAGTATTCTTCCTTTATTCCAGGCAATGTCAGTTTTAATCTTCTATCGCTGTTCTTTCACCTTACACCCACTCACTCTACTCTCTCCTTGTCTGAATTCTGATTGCAGATGCGTCAGAACCACTGTTCACCAGTCACTTACATTTGAGCTTCCTAACAGCTGCGCTTCCTGAGGTTGGAAACAATGGCTTATAGCCTTGGTTGGCCTCGCAGTGTCTCAGTGTCAAGCATAGTGCTGATCATGTAGCGCATGACCCAGTATAAGTGGGTGAATTATATGAACTCGCAGTGGCCAGTTTCTGGGTCATTACCTATGGGTCAAGAGTGAAATTTTCTCAGGATAACTCAAGGTTACAAGGAATAAAGTTTTCTCAGTGTCTTCAATTTCCAGATGAGATGTTTCCTACTTTAGTTCTGGAAACTGAAAATACTAATAATTAGCATTTTATCAAATTTAACTGCATATTAAGCACTTTCACTGATATTTACTTATTCATAATTTTATAACTTCCTCCAGAATTGCTGTGCACTTGGGGGCTGGAGGTACAATGTGTGAGGATAAAATGCGTGGAAAAAGTAGGGAGTGAGGAATTTGGATTTACAAAAATATTTAGTAGCAGATTGCACCTTTTACTGACCCTAAGAAATGCTGATATATATAGCATATATATATGTATGTATACACACATATATATAGGCAAGGGGAAATGTTTGCTTCTTTAATGTTTCAATGAAATAGAGAATTCCAGATACACAGATATATGAGGCTTATATCTGTATTTAGCCCTCAGGAACCAGTGATAGCCAAAGACTGAGTCTCCAATATTCGGGTCATACTACAGAGGAATTTTGAACTTCTCTTCATCGAGCCTGCTTGTATGGTTTAATAGTTTTTCTGTTATAAGAATGGGCAGATGAAACGAATTTCGGTGTGAAAGGCAGCAAAAATGGAACCAAGAGAAAAGCAACACTGGAAATGAAAAATATGCTAGTGAGAAATTGGAGAGCTGAAACTTTTGCCTCAGAAGGTGAAGGCTTATTTTTAAGATTATATCGCCACCTAGTAAATCAGCCTAGAAGTACACCCACAGCTAGAGGCAGTCTGCATGGTGTTGAGCCCTAATCCTCTAGTTAGCAGTTCCTGATAGGTACGTTTATAAACATTTGCACTCGCTGCAGGACGAGCACACGACCTACAGCAGCATCTCAAGTTCCCAGTGCTCAGCCCCTGCTCACATTCTCCCGTTCTTCTGGAGTTATTCAGTGGAGAAGTCAACAGCACACATTTTAGATATGAAAATGTGTCAAGAATTTCTCTCAGGAAGATGATTAGTTAAACAGTGCGTATTATCATTTGCTTGTTCTAAATAATTTAACTTTGGGCTGTTCATTAGTGGAAACATTTTACATTTCTACTCTCATTTCTTCCTAGTAAAAGAAGTGGTTGATCATTATTATTATTATTAATTTTAATGAGGAAGCATTGGAATTGTGGAGTTAAAAACACTAAACAGAGAACTATACTTTTTTTGTTCTTAAAGCCACATTTTTAGTTTGTCCATGTCCTGTGTCTTCTATAGCAGTCGTTGGCATTGAACTCTTGATCATTTCTCTTGGTTTTGCTTTTATAAGGAGATCCTTAGCTTGATAAAATATTGCATGAACTTTAAGGTTTGGTGTCTACAATTGGTTATCAGAGGCAGCATTCTGGCCATATAGCCTCCTTGCTGGTCTCAGTTTTTCCATCTGTGAGATGGTGACAGCAATATTATACAGCACAGGGCTTTTAGAAGGAATAAATTAAACAGGACTGTTAAAAACTGTTAGCTATTAACAACAAAAATACATTGATTAAGAAATGGTAGAAACAAAGAATAGAAATTAATTTTATTTTGCCATTCAAAATAGATAACAGACTTTAGCCAAACAAATAGACACAGAAGGAGGAGGCGTGTATTCTGAGACCAAGAAAGCATCCATTAAAAAATCCAAGTGATTAAGTTTTTTAAAATGATTGACTTTTAAAATAATTATAATTTGATTACATTCAAGTGCTTAAAATACTTTGAAATGCACTTCCATATTTTTTCTTCTATATGTTCTTCCCTCCTTTTAGAAACCTATTCTCACTTCAACCTTCCAAATAGGTTTATCTTTTATTTTAAAGACTACTTAGAATATTTGGACTGAGTTTACCCAAGAGTTCCCTTGTGGCTCAGCTAGTAAAAAATGTACCTGCAATGTGGGAGACCTGGGTTTGATCCCTGGATTGGGAAGATCCCCTGGAGGAAGGAAATGCTATCCACTCCAGTATTCTGTACTGGAGAGCTCCACAGACTATATAGTCCATGGGGTCGCAAAGAGTTGGACATGACTGAGTGACTTTCACTTCACTTAGGATAGAAAGCAGAGGAGGGGAGATTTCTGTTGTGGAAGACTTTGCCATAGGGACTGTCAGTCATAGAACATCAGTTTAACTTCTGACATGGCAAAGTCTGTCATTTGTCTTCTAACAGCTATTTTTTCCTTTTTCTTAAGGTATGCAGGTTAAGAAGCAGCAGTTAGAACTGGACATGAAACAACAGACTAGCTCCAAATCGGGAAAGGAATACATCAAGACTGTATACTGTCACCCTGCTTATTTAACTTATATGCAGAGTACATCATGAAAAATACTGGACTGGATGAAGCACAAGCTGGAATCAAGATTGCTGGGAGAAATATCAATAATCTCAGATATGCAGATGACATCCTTGTGGCAGAAAGTGAAGAAAAACTAAAGAGCCTCTTGATGAAAGTAAAAGTGGAGAGTGAAAAAGTTTGCTTAAAACTCAGCATTCAGAAAACTAAGATCCCTGCATCTGGTCCCATCACTTCATGGCAAATAGGTGGGGAAACAATGGAAACAATGACAGACTTTATTTTGGGGGGCTCCAAAATCACTGCAGATGGTGACTGCAGCCATGAAATTAAAAGATGCTTACTCCTTGGAAGAAAAGTTATGACCAACCTAGACAGTATATTAAAAAGCAGAGAGATTACTTTGCCAACAAAGGTCTGTCTAGTCAAAGCTATGGTTTTTCCAGTAGTCATGTATGGATGTGAGAGCTGGACTATAAAGAAAGCTGAGCACTGAAGTATTGATGCTTTTGAATTGTCTTGCTGGAGAAGACTGGTGAGAGTCCCTTGGACTATAAGGAGATCCAACTAGTCCATCCTAAAGGAAATCAGTTCTGAATGTTCACTGGAAGGACTAATGCTGAAGCTGAAACTCCAATACTTTGGCTACTTGATGCGAAGAGCTGACTCATTTGAAAAGACCCTTGATGCTTGGAAAGTTTGAAGGCGGGAGGAGAAAGGGATGACAGAGGATGAGATGGTTGGATGGCATCACTCAATAGACATGAGTCTGAGTAAGCTCTGGGTGTTGGTGATGGACAGGGAGCCCTGGCATGCTGTAATTCATGGGGCTGCAAAGAGTTAGACACAATGAGTGACTGAACTGAAGGTAACAGAACTTTTGGTTGGCCCATAATCAGACAAGTAAATATGTCTAGTTACCTCCGGAAGTAAATGTGGTCTTTGGACTTAATATGTGTGTAGCATCTGGATCATCCCCTTATGAAAAACATGTGTGCCTCCCTCCCTTGCCTTTTTTTTTTTTTTTTAAACTTGCTGCTAACTGCAGTGTGGATTTTGGTGGGACTAGAGCAAATGGGCCAGGAGGTAGAAGCTAAGTTTAAAGTGAAGCAGACCACCATGGTCGATGGAACTTAGAAGGCCTTTGGGAAAAGATAAAAAATATTAATTGAGGTTTATTAAGAAATTTCATACCTGGATTACAAAGTAATTATAGCTCCTCTAATAATAGCTAATCATTATTGAACACTTTCTATATGCCAGATATTTTTCTAAGGATTTTGCATCTATAACACAGATGATCCTTACAAAAACCCCCTGAGGCAAGTGATATTATTATTTTGGTTTTCCAGATAAAAAAATTAAAGCATAGAGGAGTAAATTAATTGGCAGATATTGTACTTGATAGCAATGTTTGACATTTGTACTCAAGAATTTTGTGCTACCCAACATACTGTCAGTTTAGTTCAGTCGCTCAGTCCTGTCCTACTCTCTGCGACCCCATGGACTGCAGCCTACCAGCCTTCCCTGGCCTTCACCAACTTCCAGAGCTTGCTCAAACTCATGTCCATCAAGTTGGTGATGCCATCCAGCCATCTCATCCTCTGTCATCCCCTTCTCCTCCTGACTTCAATCTTTCCCAGCATCAGGGTCTTTTCCAGTGAGTCAGTTCTCCACATCAGATGGCCAAAGTACTGGAGTTTCAGCTTCAGCATCAGTCCTTCCAATGAATATCCAAGACTGATTTCCTTAAGGATTGACTGGTTTGGTCTCCTTGCTGTCCAAGGGATTCTCAAGAGTCTTCTTCAACACCACAGTTCAAAAGCATCAATTCTTCGGCACTCAACTTTCTTTATAGTCCAACTCTCACAGCATACATGACTACTGGAAAAACCATAACTTTGACTAGATTGACCTTTGTTGGCAAAGTAATGTCTCTGCTTTTTAATATGCTGTCTAGATTGGTCAGAGCTTTTCTTTCAAGGAGCAAGCGTCTTTTAAATTCATGGCTGCAGTTACCATCTGCAATGATTTTGGAGCCTAAAATACACTCTACTTTTTTTATATGGAGAAGGATATGGGAACCCACTCCAGTACTCTTGCCTGGAAAATTGCATGGATGGAGGAGCCTAGTAGGCTACAGTCCATGGGGTCGCAAAGAGTCAGACATGACTGAGCAATTTCACTTCACTCACTTCATACTTTATCACTGGAGAAGGAAATGGCAACCCACCCCAGTGTTCTTGCCTGGAGAATCTTAGGGACAGAGGAGCCTGGCGGGCCTTGGTCCATGAGGTTGCAGAGAGTCGGACATGACTGAAGTGACTGAGCATGCACTGTCTTTATAAAATGTTTATTCAATTTATTGTTAACCATTATTTTCCTACAAGTAGAATTTGGTTACATAGGAAATGGGGAGAGAGAGTATAACTGGACACAGTGTTATATTTAGTTAATCAATGCACATTAGCATAACAAAGGCTGCCCAGTAATAAATCTGCTTAACTCTGTTTAATTCAGAAGTTCCCAAGTGTACTTAATAAGAAGTAAAATGTTAAGCACTGCCTATTAACAACCCAAGAAGCTAACATCTCACTGAATACTTTTTGAAATTCTAGGCGAGAAAAATATATTGACCTAGGGGTCAGGATGTCCATAACGTGATCCTGATTTGGTGAGCTTATTTTTTCATGTAACTCTAAGTAAGAAACTGAAGATTTCTGTGCTTAGATTATTCGATTTAGCAAAATAGCACCCTTAGACTTGATGAAGAGATGACAAATGACATCTGATCTTAAGTACCAGGCTTGTATTTGGAAAAAGCAAAGCACAGATGCAACTATGAAAAAATCAGACAATGAAGTCCAGTTTTAGATGGAGAGGGCAGAAGTAGACCAGGGAGATTTTTTTCTTAAGCATTTGAGTATTGGCACCGAAAAAATATATCTATGGAGATGCCCCATAAATGATTGGATTCCACATTTAGACTTCATAAACATGGGAATGTCACTGATTTCTATGTTACCTGTGATCCCACTACATTTCCTATTAGGATCTTTCTCCAACCCATAACCCAGAACGTCCAACCAAGATGTTTTACATTTACCTTGCTCAGGGAGAATCTTAGCAAAACTGTAAAGGAATGAATGAAAAAGAACTGACAGTTGATCCTTGGTCAGGTGTACAGGGTAGATAGAGGAAGATACACCAGCAGAGGATGTAGCAAATGTGAAGGTTTGTGTGGAGGAGATTGTGAGATGGTTCAGTAATCTCTGAGCAGTGCAGTGTGTGCCTCCAGGAGATTGTAGGTGTGAGGGGCAGTGAAGGAGGAGAGTTACATGCGGAGGTGGCTGAAAATATAAGCTGAGTCACCACAACAATCTAGGTGGTGAAGTGTGTTCCATGTATTGTATTGACTGCCTCTCTGCATAGATTCAAGTTTTTCCATCTCAGTAGAAGCTTCCAGCAACTAAACACAAAACTCCCTTCATCCTGATCAGATTCTGCATCTTTTACTTTATCTTTCTCAGAAAAAAAGTGAAGGTAGACGTTCAGTTCAGTTCAGTCGCGCAGTCGTGTCCGACTCTTTGCGACCCCATGAATCGCAGCACGCCAGGCCTCCCTGTCCATCACCAACTCTCGGAGTTCACTCAGACTCACGTCCATTGAGTCCATGATGCCATCCAGCCATCTCATCCTCGGTCGTCCCCTTCTCCTCCTGTCCCCAGTCCCTCCCAGCATCAGGGTCTTTCCCAATGAGTCAACTCTTCGCATGAGGTGGCCAAAGTACTGGAGTTTCAGCTTTAGCATCATTCCTTCCAAAGAAATCCCAGGGTTGATCTCCCTCAGAATGGACTGGTTGGATCTCCTTGCAGTTAGGACACAGTTAATTTCCTGATTTTTGTTCTATTTCAAAATTAAATCATCATGATGCAGAGATGGGATATCATGAATTTTAAGATATTTGTTTATTTAGATGGAAATAACTTCCCCTATTTCTATAGTGTGATAACTTCTACAATACATTCCCCACGATGTGGGATGTCTTCCTCTGAGGATGTCTTTCTGGAACTACTGTAACTAAATTCATCTCTGAGTAAGACCACAATAAAAGAGAAATTTGTGTATTAAATATAACTGATGCTATTGCTGGGGCCACTGATTAAGGCACTCTAGGAGATGGTGAAGGACCAGGAAGCCTGGTGTACTGCAGTCCACGGGGTCACAAAAAGTCAGATGACTGAGCAACTGAACAACAACAAATCAACCCAGAGGAAACCTTGACTTATAAAGCGCACTCCTCTGCCTGGTCTCAGGCTACCAGTTCAATTTCATTCATCTCCCCCTGCTCCTTTCTTACCACAAAGTCCCACTCATCTACTCTCTCCCCGCTCTGGATCCCCCACTATTCCCCTTTCCCCTTACATCCCTGTCATTTCATGCTAAGCTTTTATTTTTCTCTATCTGGTCCAGATAGGCACTTACTGTGGCTGTTATAAAGTGCTTTGATACAGTTTAAGTAATTCTTAACTTAGAATGGTTCAATTTCTTTACTGTAAATAGGATCAGCTATTATTAATCTTGCAGTTTGATTGGTGGAAAAAAAGGAATTGGAAAAAAGGAAGTAACTTGAAGGGAGAGTGGAGGAAAGAGACTCCTTCCTCAACTTCTCTTTTCAGAGAAAGCTTCTGTAATTCATGTTTATAACTAGCAATTTAGAAGAGAAATATCCCTCATTAAGATCCACTTGGAGAAAAAAGAAGGAAGGAGGAAAGGAGGGAGGGAAGGAAGGAAAGAGGAGTGAGGGAAAGGAGGACAGAACCTACTTTATTTCAGGTCCTCTTCTTCCTGAATCAGCACACATGCTTTCATATAATCCTCACATTTGAGCTTGAAATCACTATTTCCATTTTATTTTGAAACATAGAAGACTCAGAAGTAAATAACACTTTCAAGATTATGAAGCTGATAAAATAATGAAGCTAGAATTTTAAATTCCCTGGTAGCCCAGTGGTTAAGACTCTGCACTTTCAGTTCCAAGGGCCTGGGTTAAATCCCTGGTCAGGGAACTAGGATCCCACAAGCCAAGTGGAGCAACAAAAAAATAAAATAAAATCAAGCTAGAATTGGAATCAAATTTTTAAGACTTAACTCTACCTTTCTTTCTATGTCAAAAGCTCTCAGCAGCTCTGATTACTGCCTTATTACAGATTAGGCAAGAGGTGAAGTTATTCTTGAAATGGTCATTCTGATCTCCTGATTTATAGGCCACTCTTCTAGTTCAATTGCATTCGAATTAGTCTTTTGGATGGGAAGATGTTGTCTTACACACTTTGGTTGTGGCAATCAACATTAACCATCTACTGAATGGCCGTCTCCTGGAATCACTTGGGACATGGCATTACTCATATATTTTTCTTGAAAATTGTTTTTTATATATATATATATATATATATATATATATATAGGCTATGTGGTATAGGCCAAACAGCATGCATTATACATCACTGGGTAATTCTGATAAAAGAGGGAGGAGAAGACTTCTATAATGTTGAAGGTGGTTACAAGTACAGTGATGAATAAGAGGGGACGTGCTTCTCAGATAATGACAGTACAACAAGGAACACTATAATAGCAACATTTTAGCATCAGATAATGATAGTACAAAAAAGAACATTGTAATAGCAACATTTTAAATGAGTAATTAGCTTTGCTTTGTACCACCTTGGTCTATATAATGTGTTTCATCTTTCCAGTTGCTTGAATATATAAGTTATTAATAGAATCCTCAATAAAACAACAATAAAAATAATGGAAATAAGAGTAGAATATAAATGCTTTCAAATCTATGGAAATTCAAGTGGGCAGGTTATATGCAAGGGTTAACCTCTTGCCTTTAAATTTTCTAATAAACTTTGCAGTAGGCTATGAGTCTGTTAGCTTGATGTTGGTTAATCATATTATTTTTTCTGTTCTGGACCACAGTAAAGGCACACAAACCAAATTAACCAGCACATGAGCCCTTTATAAGAATCTCTTAAAATAATTTGTTTAGCTTATTCACTCCCACATTTTTTAGTCCTCTGAATTATAGAATTCTCCAAATGAATCCTAACTTGTTTGCCAAAATATAAAGATGAAAAGAAAAATGAGCTCTCTTACAATACCCTCTGGGACTAATTACCCTGATCTGACTAGACTGGTTGTTAGATCTGAATTATGGTCATGAATAAGTTAGATCTTAATTAAAGTCATGTATGGGGTCTAAGAGGCAATGTCATACAGGCAAAAAAGCTGTTTTGTAATAAGTGGAAATTAGTACTATAATGCTTTATGAGAAATTGGGCTACCATTTAGAAACCTGTCTTCTAAGATGTATAAGAAATTTCAGGCCTAAAACATTAACTCATCTTTTTTCACTATATATGGGTCCCTTCTAAATGTTTAGTTTAGAGTCATATTAATTGTTGGGTTTCCAGTAACACAAAGGAAATAGCATATTTTCCGAATTAGCTTATCTTTGTTTATTTTTTTTCCTGCAAATTTATTTCAGCTTTTATTGAAGGCTTTTAACTTTCCTAATAGTTCCCAATGTCTAATGTGGATGAGAAAAATTATAACAAGAAAGATTTTGGTTAGTTAGATAATACAGGAGAGAATTTCCTGGTAGTAGAAAGTGTTGAGCAGTATAAAATAGAAATGGAGTGAATAATGAAATTTTCTTCTCTAGAGGATCTTAAATTTAAAGAAATTTCATTCAGAAGGCAAGGAGATGAACTGTCTATGATTCTTGACCTATTCCTTTCACTGAGCAATGAAACTATTCTAAATTTGTCACCAGCTATGTGGGATATTGAATGTGGACACACAAAACCAACATCAATGGCAAATCCTTTGTTAGGCCTAAGGTGACAATGTACCAGAAGGGAGCCCATGCTGAGTGCTGGCCTCAGTATGAGTTAATTGACTTAAATGATGAGGGGCTATCAGTGGTACTGTGATGAAGTAGCCAGATGACAAGGCACACCTGGGAAGAGTTCCAGAGGGACATTTTTTTTTTTTTTCTAACATTTTTCATTTAAATAGGGATACTAGTATCTTCTGGAGGAAATAATTCCCTGGGGGAGGATATATAAAGTAGTTTTAATTTTTCTTCACATTTAAGTAAGACTTAGGAGTTTACAAAATGGTCTTCCATCTACAGTGGGCTGGTGAATGAATAGAGGTGATTGTTCTCATTTTGTAACTTGGATAAAACTGGACTTGGCACAATTCACTGACTTGCTCAAGGTCATAATGCAGAACTAGAAAATGGCAGAGAAGGATCTCCAATGCGAGTCTCTTGATTTTAATGTTAGTGATTTTCATTTATATCTTGTCATTTTAAAAACGGGTTCAGAGTCCTAATTTGCTAGGAGGTGAGGTAGCAAAGGAAGCTCAACAATTTTCTTTCCTAAGGAGAATTCTCCAAATTGGCAGAGTAGGGCTATTGGTTATTTTTTTCTGGAGAATTAATGCCTCAATTTCAACTATTAGATTTACAAAGCCCAACATATAATCTTAGATTAATAAGTAGGTTGAATGTACTTGTATAGCATGGGTCACAGGCTCTTCAGATGTTTTTCAGCATATTGACTTATAGATTCATATGCTGTTATAGTCAGATAAGATTTTAAATATCATTTAATCCAGTGCTTTGATTTACATATGAGAAAACTGGCCTAAAGCACTTGATCCTGTGCTTATTGGATGTATGTTGCAAATGAGATATCTCAGTGAAATGTTTTGATTGTATAGAAAATTTCTAAAATAGAATGAAAGCCACAAAAGCTCTGACGAATGTTCTGTAACAAGTTGAAAAGGAAATCTATATTTTATTAATGGAATTTTAACATTGTTTGTGTAAAGGAATAGCAGCATTGTTATGACACATTTCATGAAATGTTACACAGAAGAGTGATTGTGGAAACAGTTGATCCATGGTCTGAGAATGATTATCCCATAAAAAGCAGCAATTGTTTAGTTAGCAGATTTCCTGAAACTTGTAGTATTTTTCTCTAAGGGCTTGGCTGTCTTAGAGTACAATAACTTGGAGATGAGTCTACATTTTCATATGAATCGTTAGGATGTATGCAAAGGGGAGCAGTGAATTCTAAAATGTATGTGCATGTTTTCTGCTGTATCTTTTTCTGAATTATCCATATATTTTTGTTTGGCCTATGAGAATACTTGTTTCTTATCCCAGCCTGTGGTTAAACAAATCATAATGTCCTGAATAACTTACATATGCAGTACAATTTCACCTTTCTCAGACAATAGATTATAAATTGACAGTATCATATACTTGAGATTGATCTTGAATTGATCTTGAAATGTCCCATAAAGTATAACATCAGAACAACCCAAATTAGTTTTATATGGATACTTTTCCTTCTTGTTTCTTTGAGTGAGCACCAGATGAAGCATCTGGCTTATTTTTAGGGGCGATATGATACAAAACAAACATACACAGGAACATATAGTGACTTTAAACACTAGAATTAGAATTAACACAGGTCATGTGTATAAGACGTGACACAAGGGACCCAGACTACACTGGAAAGAGCAGCTTCTTGTCAAATCATGATCATGCTGGCTAATCAATTTTGAGTAAAAGAGTGACAGGGGTTCACTTGTATTATTTAAATGGTTATTTGTTTTTTCCTTTTATGTTTCAAAATGAACAGAATTAAACCAGCCTAGTTAAATGTGTAAATGTTACCAATCTACTATATGTTTTTAAAAAGAAAATCACCAAAGACACAGATGTATAGAACGGCCTTTTGGACTCTGTAGGAGAGGGAGAGGGTGGGGTGGGTTGGCAGAGTGGCAGTGTAACATGTGTGATATCATAAGTGAAACGAATCGCCAGTCCAGGTTTGATGCAGGATGCTTGGGACTGATGCACGGGGATAATCCAGAGAGATGGTGTGGGGCGGGAGGGGGGAGGTGGTGGTCGGGATTGGGAGTTCATGTACACTCGTGGCTGATCCATGTCGATGTGTAGCAAAACTAATACAGTATTGTAAAGCAAAACAAACTAAAAAAATAAAAATTAATTAAAAAAAAAAACAACAAAAGAAACTGGAAAAAAAAAAAGAAAATCACCCCCCATTACTCTTTATGTCAACAAGTAATAAGTGTAAAATGAAATACTGACTAGGTATAATATTTTGATGATAACCAATATAGTCTGAAGGTTTGTGCCACTCTGCAATTCATTTATTAAAATCCTAACCTCCTAAGATAATGGTATTAGGAGGTGGGCCCTTGAGGGCTGCTTAAGTCATAAGGTTGAAGCCCGTATGAATGGGACTGGTGTCTTATTACAGAGGCTCCAGAGGTATATCTGGTCCATTCCATCATGTGAAGACAGAACAAGAAATTTGTGACTGGGAAGAGAATACTCACCCAACCATGCTAGCACCCTGGTCTCAGACTTTCAGCATTTCGATCTGTGAGACCTAAATTTCTCTTGTTTATAAGCCACTCAGTCTATGGTATTTGGATATAGCAGCTTGAATGGACTATGGCAGTGACATTTGAGTTTGGCTGCTAGCTTGCCTGTTGCTTATCCAAGTTCACCCTTAAATACAATAGCTTGAGTAATTTGGTAACTTGGTTATGAATTCACTGAACATCTTAACTGATTTCAAAAACATTTTGGCATCATGACTTTTCAACAGCCTTATTGCAAAATATATTAATCCTTATGATGGGTGATTCTTTGAATGGCATTAACTCTAGTGGTAGGAAAATTTAATACCAATAATAACAGAGATGGTTTGTGAATGAAGCATTTACAGACTGCTCCCCTGAAGCACATTCACTTAGATCAGGAATCCAGTGTTCATTGCTGGGGTTCAATAAGATCTGGGCACAGGCTACTAGCAAAAGCATAGAAACAATCTGAGGAGAGAAGTCTTTGCAGAGAAGAATCCAGGTCTGAGAAACTGAACAATATTTTTTTCCTGCCTTACAATCCAAACAGCTCTGAAAACAATGATTTTTCCTAAGTTTCCTACAAACATGCATGGTGGGAGAATCTAAAGGGAATTCATGTATATACTTGACTCTCTTAGACAATTTCTAAATTTCATTGCAGAGTGTTGGGGCCTTGATTACAGGTGTTGCCACTGAAGCTATGGAGAAGTTCATGCAATTGTGGTGTGGACACTATGGAAATTCAAATTTAAAACTGGAAAAATTCTGAATTCTGAAACACACATTTTAGGGGAGGAATGGTGGACTTGTGATATTTTGCCATGCAGTTTCCACATTTTTTAACAAATTTGCTTTAGGCCGCAGGTTTGTAGTTTTGAACCTATTAATACTTACTGTCTTATCTCTCATAAGAGATAAGCACAAATAAATTTCTTTCTTTATGCTAAAATCAATAGTGAAAAGGTTAAGTGATGGTATTTGTCCTTCTGAATTTTCTTCTGTATATAAAACCCCTAAATACAAAGTTTTTGGTTGTTGATTTTGACTTCCTTTGGTACACGGTGTTTGAAGAAGCAATAAAAACAACCCAATTGGTCAGAAGAGGCAAAATAACAAGAGTGATGGGCAGGTCTGGAGAACTCAATAGCACGTAGGGTGTGGATTCACCGTGCAGCACATGAGGCTAATAGCCTCTCTGTCACAGATTGTCATCATGAGTATAACTCACTGAGAACCGAGAACCCCCTCTGCTGTCTAGTATTTCAAAGCCCTTTATTACTTTATTTGTTCAGAGCTTTATCATGTAAATGGACTGCTTATAATTGTAGGTGTAGTACCAACCATTAAAGGAAATATATTTACAGCCCCTGTAGTTATATTCTGGTAAAAGTTGTTTTGGATGACTTAGCAGGACTCTTCTCTGGATAGTATGTTTACTTGGGTATTTCCCAATGATGCAGAACAGCTTCTAGTCCAAACTTTCTCCTGATGATACATTTATTTCTGGCATGACCTTCTCTTTCAAGTTAAAAAAAAAAAAAAAAAAATTTATAGAAACATGTAGAGTGGCAGATAAATGTAATACACTCCAGGAACTTATTGATTTATTGAGCAACAGTCACAGTTTGAAGGATCTATAATTCAAAGGTAATGAAAGAAGGAAGGCACAGTAAGTATGATGTTAAATAAAGTATATGTTCAGGCATGATGGTTGAATTCTTACCCTGACGTCCTTGTTCTTGGCATTCTTGGACAGATTTTTCTATTGCTTAAGCATTTATATAGAATAATTGAGTCATAGATGTTATATATCAGAAATGCTGTATTACAACTTATTGTTCAGTTGACAACATGAGCTTTCTCTTGGGAGTGTTTTAAAGCTTAATTAAGTCATTTTTGGGCAAATTGAGCTTCAGGCAAATTGGAAGGTATCTAAATCCTTTCAGATCACCTCGGTACCATTTAGTGTCCTGGTGTGTTAATTTGCCAAGTGCACACCCAGGGAAAAGAAATAATTAAGTCAATAAATAAAGAAAATAAGTAAATGCGTACTTATACATAAGAATATACTATACTGGTATAAGCTCTTTGATTTGTTATATGGAATATGATATGAAATGTTTAATAAAAGGAGTTTCAGTTTAATTTTATAACAGGCTTTTTTTTTTTTTTTTCAAAATGCATTTCCATGTCTTCTTAGGTTGTAAGGTCATTGGACAAATTATTTTCTTTCTTTTATAATTGCTTATGGTGCTTAACATGGTGCTTTGAATAAATTTTAACTGCATTTTGTTGGAACTGTAGATGGCTAGTTCTATAAAACTCAAGATTATGGAGTCAAGTGAGAAAAAAAAAATATAAATTAATGTTTTATGATCTATTTTGGTCACATAAAGCAGTGGCGATCTATGATTCTGATCTTTCCAATACCTATTTTACAATGGAAGATGGCCTCTTTTCTTTCAAACATATAATATAACATGTCTATTAATCTGAGTTACTCAGTTCATGACAACAGGAATTATGCCCTGGACTTCTCCAAATACAGACATTTTCCCCTTTCCAAGTAGAATAGAAAATTGTAACAGGGTCAATGAAAATCTTTTAATGACATTTTACATATGAATGTTAAGAGAGAGGAATTCTCCCTATTGGATAGTAAGCTGTGAAAAATATTTGCTTGGATCAACCAGCAGTCATCTTTCCATATAGTTAAAGTTAGTTTGTTAAAGAAGACAATGAGACCAATATACAAAGAGCATCAGAAATGGAGCCAACATATGAAAAGAGAGCCACTTAACTCCTTAATGCAACCATACCTGAACTTCACTTTTGAACTTCCTAGTTACATGGCTTAATTCTCCTTTGTTTAAATTGGTTTCAGCTAGGTTTAGTTTGAGACTTCCCTGATAGCTTGGTTGATAAAGACTTTGACTGCAATGCAGGAGACCCTGGTTCGATTCCTGGGTCAGGAAGATTGCCTGGAGGAGGGACAGGCTACCTACTCCAGTATTTTTGGGTTTCCCTTGTGGCTCAGCTGGTAAAGAATGCAGTCTATGAGTCAGGATATTTTAAGTTATATGCGGTTTAATTCACAAATGACTTAAAGTATCCTGACTCATAGACTTTGCATGTTTGAAAATTAAATTTATATTATTTTGATGCATATTTTAAATAAAAATGCATGCAAAAATTTAAAAATCAGATACACATTGATTTTTCATTTTTAGCAATCAAGTAAAGATTTATAAACTAAATGTTTATAAATTATAAAGTTACCTTTAGGACCCTATTCTTTCTAATTATTATTAAGCATCGTCTTATCAGAATTAGTTTGTAAATTCATGACAATATTATTTGCTTTGGTAAATGCAGAGTGATTCAGAGTGCTGTCAATACATGGCCACTTGACAGTAGTTTTAACATTGACAAGCCTGTAGCAAATTTTAGGATACATTAAAAGGTGTTTATTTTATCTAGTATCTAATAGATACAATCACACAAAGGTTTTTTCAGACCAATTCAGAAGATTCATTTTATGGGCACAGATTCTAGTAATGTGTCATTAATATTATCTTCTGGAAGCTGTAGTTTTGGTTGAGGTAATGATTTGCAGTTTCACACCTCCTTGTCCATGGTCAGTGTTCATCTAATAGCTAGCATCCTACCTAAGGTTAGATTTATGCATTTGTTTTTGGTTCAAGGTTTCTTGCTCCCGCCGGCAAACACAGATGCTCCTTAACTCCTCTCCACTTAAATGTGCACAGAATATAATTATGACAAGACTAACATTATCTGAAATACATTCTGTTTATGCTTGTAGACCAAGGTCAGAACAATTAATCTGAAAGATGGTAGCACCACAGATTACACCAAACAATATTTCCCCCAGAAATGCAATACCATACATCACAAATATGCAAAATATTCATGCAAATTCTCTGCTGGCCTCTCTGTCAACCCAGGTTTACTGTCACTAAATATGAAGTTTACAAAATAGACTGCAGGGCATGCAGATGTTTCTAGTGGTATGTGTTTCTTGCATATATTGAAATAATATTATGAAGATTCATTTTTTACAGCTTTATTGAGATATAGTTGATATATGTAAGTTTAAGGTATGCAATGTAATAAGTTGATAAATGTATATATTGTGAAATGATTACTACAATAAAGGTAGTTAACATACTCTGATGGTTAAATTTATATGTTTATTTGATGCCGTGGGTGCCCAAATATATGGTCAAACATTATTCTGAGTGTTCCTGTGAGGGTGTTTTTGGGTGAAAATAATGCTTATATAATTATAAGCATTTCTATTAAAAATAATAGAAACAGGGGCTTCCCCAGTGGTTCAGCAGTAAAGAATCCACCTGTAATGCTGGAGACTCAGGAGATGTGGGTTGACCCCTTAGGTTGGAAAGATTCCCCTGGAAGAGGAAGTAGCAACTCAGGTCAGTATCTTTAACTCGCTATGGCTCAGATGGTAAAGAATCCATCTGCAATGCAGGAGACCCGGGTTCGATCCCTGCGTTGGGAAGGTTCTCCTGGAGAAGGGCATGGCAGCTCACTCCAGTATTCTTGCCTGGAGAATCCCCATGGACAGAGGAGCCTGGTGGGCTACAGTCCACGGGGTCGCAAAAGATCCGGACATGACTGAGCACAGCATAGCATAACAGAATGAGTAAAGCAGACTGCTCTCCATAATGTGGGTGGACCCCATGCAATCAGTTGAAGGCTTGAGTAGAACAAAACAGCAGACCCCTGCTCCTTACCCACCACACACATACCCCAGATTAAGTGAGATCCTGCTACCTGACTGCCTTTGAACTGGAAAATCATTTTTATCCCTTGCTTTTTGGACCCAATCTGAAACATGAGCTCTTCCTGCGTCTCAAGCCTGCCAGCCTTTGGATTGGAGTTAAATTTTTGACTCGTCTGAATCTCTTTATTCTCTCAGTGTCTATCTATCTATTTACCTACCTATCTCTTATTAGTTCTGTTTCTCTGGATAACCCTGCCTAATATAAATAAATACTATATTGATAAGCAGCAAAGTGGTAAGAGTTATCTTTCTCTGCCTATGTGACAAAGAATATGGGGACATCCCAAGTCCATTGTAAACATCCCAATGGCAGGTATAATGAATGATACTGAATAGTATTGTCTTTAGTGTCTCCTCCCCCTAGTTGCCCAGAGCAATTTGTAGCATTGAGATGACACTGTTGGGCCATTAAGCTTCTCTAGGTAAAGTCTAGCTCTCTGGGTTGGTTAAGACATGAAGGCTCAGGTCCACTAGGGACTTGACACTAAATCATTTCCAAAAGGAAATCTTATGACTCTAAAACAGATTTTAATTGGCCCAACTAAATGGAACAGAAAAATCATGTTCAACTTTACTTGTTGGTTTAGCCAAAAAGTTTATTCAATATTTGCCGTAGGATGTTATGGAAAAATCTGAATGATCTTTTTGGCAACCGAATTTTTTGAAACATTAAATTTTTTGCAATTAAATCAATTTGAAAAACAACTTTCCTTTAACCTTGAGCTTTCTGAGAAACAAAACAACAGTCATGGTAGAGACAAGGTTATTGGTGATTAACGGGTGTATTTCATGATGCTATTGCCGAAAAGCCATTTCTGCTGTGGCTGGAGGAGGGAGGGGGGCTGGTTTGGGAATCTTTCTAATAGGAGTAATAGGAGGCACAATGTTTGCCTGTGCATTAGAAGCCTCCACAATTGTCTCCACAATACAGTGGTCTTCAGTTGGCTGTAATTCGGGGTTAAAGCCAATTGATAAATCAAGTTAGTAGGGTAATAATCATTTGAAGAAGTGGAAGCTAATGCTTTAAACTGTCTTTGACAAAATCATAGACTCAATCAGTGCAAGAAACAGCCAGTCTTGTTACCCATGACCTTTCACTATTATCATTCCCTGTCACTCCTACTAGTATTAATTACTTCATCCTACAGGGCGAAGGAGTTGGGAAGCTGATGACTCTACTTTGACAGCAGACTGCAACTGTATTGTAAGACTAATCAGCCTTATATAAATTTTTCTGTTGTGTGGATGTGATCTAAAACACACCAAATATTCTGGAGCTTGAAAACACCTTAAATATCAGTCTAAGAAAAATGTTCTTTTAAGTAGATTGTAAAAGCTATAGCCTTATTTAGGCTAAATTCTGGGATTTGACTTTTTAACTTTAAATATTTATTAAAGCAGGTGTATCATCAGGAAAAAAAGTTTGTATGAAAGAGAAGAGGGATTTGATCCTGTGAGTAATTATTGCTAAGGGACCATTTCATGCAAATTAATCTGTAAACACTTAGCAGTTAGATACCTGAGGGGAGGGGAGAAGAGTAGAGAAAATTAGTCAGGTGGAGAGCAAGAAAATTACTCCCATCTGATTAGACAAAGATAATCATGGTGTTTTCATGCAGACCAGCAGTATCATGATGTTTCTTTAATTTCCCTTTCATTTTTGCTTGCCTTGGGGTGAGGGTAGGGAGTCCAGAGGACTCTGAGGAAGTATACCTGGCTCCCTAGAAAAGTAAGGCAATTGAATACATTCCAGTTTAAGTCATATCTATTCAAGTATCTCAATAAAGAAAAGATCAAAAACAGAATATGCTTGTCAGATTCTGCCCATCCATCACTGTACCTTGGCCCAAAGCTCACTGGAGTTTTCAGAGTTGCCAAGAAATTATGGTTAAAATGAGAAAGGTTTTTTATCAATATTTGAGGGAAACAAGGAGCTACTTCGGAGAAGGCAATGGCACCCCACTCCAGTACTCTTGCCTGGAAAATCCCATGGACGGAGGAGCCTGGTGGGCTGCAGTCCATGGGGTACTAAGAGTCAGACACGATTGAGTGATTTCACTTTCACTTTTCACTTTCATGCATCAGAGAAGGAAATGGCAACCCACTCCAGTGTTCTTGCCTGGAGAATCCCAGAGACGGGGGAGCCTGGTGGGCTGCTGTCTATGGGGCCACACAGAGTCGGACACGACTGAAGTGACATAGCAGCAGCAGGAGCTACTTATAGCCATATTTGGGGTTGGTCAGATGTGACTTATAAAAGATATTTGTAAAACTTATCTTTTTCTTTTAACTATTGTGATAAATATTTCCCCAAAGGTATAGTGTTAGAAATCAGTAATTAGTTATATTTAGTGTTTTTCTTATTTATGTGATTATTTAGGACTTAAAAATTTTATGTGAGTTGAAATTGAACTAATAAGTATATTTTGCTTAATTGTGTCTGAGTTTAGAACATGGAACCATAATTAAATGTAGTCAAAGTGTACATTTACTCTAGCAAATCTAAAGTTGAAAAACAAAGGATAATTGTGATGGTATTGTGCTATATCTTGCCCATGGTGATGGTTCCATGAATCTGCACATGAGATAGATCACACACACACACATTTAGAACTAGTGAAATCAGAATAAAGTCAATGGAATATACTGATGTAATTTCCTGATTGTAATATTATACTGAAGTGATACAAGAATTTACCATTGGGAGAAAAGAAGTAAAGGGCTTTCTAGGGCTCCCTGTTTTTTAGTTGCTAAGTCGTGTTCAACTCACTTATGACCCAATGGACTGCAACCCACCAGACTCCTCTGTCCATGGGATTTCCCAGCAAGAATACTGGAGTGGATTGGCATTTCCTCCTCCAGGGGATCTTCTTGATCAAACCCATGTGTCCTGTGTTGGCAGGCAGATTCTTTACCACTGAGCCACCTGGGAAGCCCAGAGCTCCCTGTGTTTCCTCTTAAAATTACATAAGAATCTGCAGTTTTCACACAATTAAAACTAAAAACTGAATATCATAAAAATATTACTTGTTATTCCCTTCCTTGAAACTGATATTTAAATTTGGAAAAGCTGACACATTGAAATTATTCTTTGATAAATTATAGAAGAATCCAGAACCTGCAATGTTTCTATAGAGCAGAAAGCAATTGGATTTCCTTTATATGGTTCCAAAAGAAAAATTCTGAATTGCTGTTATGCTCATAAAATTGCCAACATACAACAAATATAACTTGCTTTAAAATAATCAGACAGAGCAACAGAATACAATGTAGTTTATATAAGGGCCTATTTACTCTAAGTACATGGAAAACTATCCCTTTCCACCATGTTGTGTGTGGAAGAGTCAATTTGAGTAGATACATTAAAAATTTTAGAACACATAGAAATATATCTTTCAAAACATTATTAAAATGTAGATAAATTAAAAACATAAAAAGAGTATCTATTTACATTTTTTACTATACCAAATGACTCTGCTGAATATGTGCAATATTAAATATTGAGACAACTAAACAACTTTTTCTAATTCTTAAAGATCAGTACAAAATATGCATCAGTTAGTTTTTCATCAACCATTTTTGAATAGCTACAGTTAGGCACAGTGCCAGATGACATAGATATAATAGTAAACTAGAAAAATGGGCTTAACTTAATGGTGCCTTCTGACAAGCTGAGAACTTATAAAAATAATGCTATAATAATAATATTTATTGTAACTATTAGTTCCAGATCTGGTGCTAATCCCTCTATATTCATGTTTTCATTAAAGGTCACTATAAACCTGGGAAGTAGAGGTCTGCGAGAACATGGCTGTAATATAAATGTTAGAATAAGAGCTTGGAAGAACTCAAGGTTCTGATAAAACAGAACTAAAGGTTCTGTTCTTGTTTTTGTTGTTTAGTTGCTAAGTTATGTCTGACTCCTTTGTAACCCCAGTGGACTATAGCCCACCAGGCTCCTTTGTCCATAGGATTTCCCAGGCAAGAATACTGGGAATGGGTTGCTATTTCCTTCTCCAGGGGATCTTCCTTACCCAGGAATTGAACCCATGTCTCCTGTGTTGGCAGGCGATTATTTACTACTGAGCCACCAGGGAAGCCCAGACAATGAGGGAGATAAAAGAATTAAAACTCTCCTACTAGAGTAAGAAGTTAGTATACAGTGTCCTGAGTTAAGTCAAATGTTAATATATTAATAATGGTGCAAGTTTGTGGGAGAAAATAATACACGCAGAAGTGGCTAAACATGATTGTTTCTGAAATGTGGAAAGGACTGGAAATGAATATGGATATTTCTTTTTACCACAGACCTTCCTATGCTACCTGATTATATTTTTCTTTAAAAACAAAGCAGAATCTTCTGTTTTATGTTAAAAATTACTGCTTTAAAAAATTCTTGAATTTCAATTCTTCACTTACTTGAAAAACCACTGAGCATATACTTTATGTGAGGGTAAATTTTACTCAAAAGAAAATAAGATTATTGAGGATGATGATTCATACTAGGTATATTTAGCTAAAATGAATTTTTGGTCTGAAAATTAAGATTTGTATAGTTGTGTGTACATATTTACACACACACATATATACATTTATATGACATATTCTGTATCTGAGAATGTGGAAAATGACATGATTAGAATTATAATCAATGTATACATCTAAGATTTGATAGTCATTAAGGCATTTATTTTAATGTTTTCATGCATCCAAACTTTGATCTTGATTTTATTGTTAGAAAACATGAAAATGGTTGCCAGTCAACATCCAGCCTGTCCATCAGCTTGACCTAGTGTCCAAGAAATCTGACCCCTGAAATCTCAACTGTCACCTCTGCTAAACAAACAAACAAATGAAATTTATTTACTGTGTATGGTGCATGTGGCCCTGACTATGAGATTATAGCTTGTGAACATTTCACTTGGTGACATAAAAATCTATTCTGGTGTGGTAGCAATGTGGTATCTGTAAAGGTAATGTTTCCCAACTTAAAACCTATTTAAATCTTGGTAAATTGTTGAGAATAATTGTTGATCTGAGGTAATTTGTTTTAAAAGATTAGACTTGCAACTTAAAACACATGATTTCTGCCCTGTTAGTAATGTTATATTGGTTTGAAAGCATATAGACAGGAAGGAGTCCTGCTAAATAAAGCAAGTACCTAAAGGGCAAAGTTTAGGAGATGATAATGGCAGTGAATCTGTGATAATAGCTGCCTCAGACAGGAAGTCTTACCTCCAAAGTCTGCTTTCCTATGACACTTAAAGAAAGGGCATGGGCTTTGCTATTAGTTGGCAAAAGTAGAACAGGTATTCGGGGACATAACTTAGATTGTCTCAGTTTCAGTTTATTTATCGGCAAAATGGTCAAGTATTAGAATCTTTCACCGAGTCACTAACGACACTGTTGGACACTCAGAAATAGTAGCTAATATAGCTTGCTCAGTCACGACTGACTCTTTGTGACCCCATGGACCGTAGTTTGCCAGGCTCCGCTGTCCCTGGAATTCTCCAGGCAAGAATACTGGAGGGGTAACCATTCCCTTCTCCAGGAGATCTTCCTAACCCAAGGATGGAACCTGGGTCTCCTGCATTGCAGGCAGATTCTTTATCATCTGAGCCACCAGGGAAGACCAATATAGCTTGCGTAATTACTGTTACGTGATTGTCTGTGAATCTCATTTGATTTTTTCAGCAGTGAGAATCATGGGGGAAGTCTGAGGTCAGCATGTAGATAGGGTCTCTTTCTCCTCGTACCCCTCTAGTTATAGGTGGCTGTCTTCTCCCTTCATTCTCCCATGGTTTTCTGTTTGTGTCTATGTCCTAATCTCTTTGTCTCCTAAGGTACACAGATGTATTGAATTAGGATCCATCCTAATGACCTCATTTTAACATAATTTTCTCTTATATATCCTGTCTTTATACAGAACCTCATTCTGAAGCACTGGGGTTTAAGACCGCAGCATATGATTTGTGGTGGACATTTATTTGCCTGATATTAATATTTCTCTGGCTCTTCCTTCATAGACATGTGCTGGCTTTACTATTTTTGTCCTTTGTTTTTTCTTTCTACTCATACTTTTATAGGCTGTCATCTAGCCTGCCCATAAAGCTTAGACTCCAGGGATTCTAATGGACAGCTGTAACTCAACACAGCTAGACAGAAACTTGATAATCTTTTACCTTCAATCAACTCCTTGTTTGTTTCAAAAATAACAACACCAATTATTTATACTATGACTGCTCAGAACCAAAACTTTGGAATAATCTTTTGCAGTTCTTGTTTCCTCACACCTGTATTCAATACAGCAAAAAAAAAAAAGCCTATTGGTTCCACCTTGAAATGGAAACTCCAGTTTCCAACTTGCATCTCTCACCACGTCAAGAAGTTATCATCTTAGTTCAAGCCTCCATTATCTCTTTTACATAAACTACAGCCATCTCTTCCTCACTAGTCTCCATACTCTTTTCTTGTGTGTTAATTGTTCTCATAGCCCCTACAAAGATCTTTTAAAACTGAATTCTGAGTGGCGATTACATGATGTATACTTGTGTAAAAACATCACTGATCTCTGCACTTAAGATTTTCTTATTTTGCTTTATGTAATTTTTGATTCAATTTCAAAGAATTCAGAGAAAGCAAACATGGTTCAGTTCATTTCTCATCCTTGCTCAGAGCATTCCAGTGGCTAAATATTATACTCTGAATATTCTTAATATTCTACAAGTTCTGTATTATATGCCCATTCAAAACATCCAGCTTTATTTGGCACTATCACTTATTCCACCATCTTCACACTAGCCTTCTTATTGTTATAATTAATTTTCTGTTATTTTTCTAATGCACAAAGTTAATTTTTGTCTTAGAGTCTTTTTCCTCTGCCTCAAACACTCTTCTTTTTATATCACTGTGTCTTTGCTTCTCAAGTATCACTCATTTAGGAAAAAACCCTATTTGGTTGCTTTCTATCAAATAGTAGACCCTTGGCACATGATTTTTTAATCTTCTTTCACTGATTTCTTTTCCTTCACAGACATTATCAAGCAGTCTTGAATATTATATCATATATTTATTCCACTCTTTGATTTTTGTCCCCACTAATGTACTCCTAGGCCTAAATTGATGCTTAATGCATCTTAATACTCAGTATATATTTGTTGAATGTCTTAAAAACTGAGAACTGCCAGATGTAGATGCTGGGTTTAGAAAAGGCAGAGGAATCATAGATCAAATTGCCAGCATTGGTTGGATCAGATCATAGAGAAAGCAAGGGAATTTCCAGAAAAAACATCTACTTCTGCTTCATTGACTATGCTAATGTCTTTAACTGAGTGGATCAAAACAAACTGTGTAAAGTTCTGAAAGAGATGGGAATACCAGACCACCTTACCTGTCTGCTGAGAAACCTGAATGTGGGTCAAGAAGCAACAGTTAGAACCAGACAGGGAAAAACTGACTGGTTCAAAATTGAGAAAGGAGTACATCAAGGCTGTATATCGTCACCTTGCTTTTTCTTTTTCTTTTAAGTTATATGCAGAGTATATCATGTGAAATGCTGGGCTGAATTAAGCACAAGCTAAATCAAGATTGCTGGGAGAAATATCAGTAACCTCAGATATGCAGATGACACCACTCTAATGGCAGAGTGAAGAGGAAGTAAAGAACCATTTGATTAGGGTGAAAGAGGAGAGTGAAAAAGCTGGCTTAAAACTCAACATTCAAAAATCTTAAGATCTTGGCATCTGGTCTCATCACTTCATGGCAAATAGATAGGGAAAAAGTGAAAGTAGTGGCAGATTTTATTTTCCTGGGCTCCAAAACCACTGCAGATGGTAACTGCAGCCATGAAATTAAAAGATGCTGCTCCTTGGAAGAAAAGGTGTGACAAACCTAGACAGCGTATTAAAAAGCAGTCTAGGTTCAATGAAGGATACAGGATGCTTGGGACTGGTGCACTGGGATGACCCAGAGAGATGGTATGGGGAGGGAGGTGGGAGGGGGGTTCAGGATTGGGAACACGTGTACACCCTTGGCGGATCCATGTTGATGTATGGCAAAACCAATACAGTAAATAAAATTCATATGAAGACTCAAAAAAAAAAATCTAAAAAAAAAAAGCAGAGACGTTACTTATGGATGTGAGTTGGACCATAAACAAACTGAGCACTGAAGAATTGATGGCTTTGAAACGTGGCATCAGAGAAGACTCTTTAGAGTCCCTTGGACAGCAAGGAGATCAAACTAGTCAACCCTAAAGGAAATCAGTCCTGAATACTCATTGGAAGGACTATGCTGAAGCTGAAGCTCCAATATTTTGGCTCCTTGATGTGAAAAGCCAGCTGGGGAAGATTGAAGACAAAAGGAGAAAAGGGTAGCAGAGGTTGAAATGTCTGGATGGCATCATTGACTCAATGGCCTTGAGTTTGAGCAGACTCCAGGAGAGAGTGAAGGATGTGGAGGCCTCCTGTGGTGGAGGCTTCCTGTGCTGCAGTCCATGGGGTCACAAACAGCTGGACACAACTCAGTGACTGAAAAGCAACAACAAATATGTAAAACAAAACAAATTTAAAAAATCATTTTGACTACAAATTTGAGACCATTTCAAATAAAGTTTAGGGTTTGAAATGTTTTCTCTTTTCACCAATTCTCCATTTTCCTTTGAAGCAGAGCTTCAGTTTAAATGGAATGTGCTTTAAATTTTATTATTATTTTTTGCAATTTAGACAGTTAAACTTTACTAAATTTGGTAAAAAAAAATTACTTGTTCTCAAATATAATCAGGTAGATAAAATTCATTCAACACCTACATGCCTTTACTCTAAATATTTGAGATTAAATGAGTTTCATTACTTAAAGGATATTTTCAAATAGAAAGACTATGCAAATATATGTGTCCTTACTTTATGTAAGCAGTATGTGTCCCAAAACATGGCCTGTAATAAATTGTTAGCAATTTTATTATATTGGATGATGTTTCCATTTTTATAAAATAATACTCTGAAGGCATTTGTAAAAAAAAAGGAATTTCATAATATGAATAATTGAATAGTCTAATTCTTGTGAAAGTCTTGATTTCTTTGACCCTTTTATGTGTATACACAGAGACATATATATAAAGGACGGTTCTAAATGTAATGGTAATAACAATGAAATTATCACAGAGTAATTATATCACAGAGTATTATAAGATGAAATAAAATAATTACGGAAAAACGTTGTAAAATGCAGTAACTTATAAATGATAGAAATTATCCTTTAAATCAAGTAAGAAATATTTGAGGGCTTATGATTTGAAGTATACTGAACAAACAAGGGAAAAAAAATTGTTTTAGCTCTAAAATAAGAAAACTGTTGAACTCAAAGTACAGAAACTTTTTCAACTGGAAGCTGATGAATGTCCTGATAAATATAACTGTTAAATCTTGATGATAGAAGTAAATTTCATAGCTACTTCTATTTTTTTCTTAGTTTTAATTTTGGTTCAATTGATTTTCTAAAAACTTAACTTTTGCATCATGTTCTCACAATTTCCTTCCCCATTGAGGAACGAAAATTGAGTGCTTATCTTTCAATTCTCAAAAAATATTTTTCAAAGCATTGATTGGGACTGTAGAAAAACTAACCAATAAGACCACATGTGGAAACAGTTTAATTATTTATCTTCATATCCTTCTCCTCTCTATCTCATGACTACAAGTATAATTATACTTCTTTATTTATTTGTTCAAATCACAATGGCACAAGACCCCATGCACTTCTTTGCCAGAGATTACTCCTCTGGAGAAGATACTTTGTGTATTCTTGAAAATGTCCCCAAGGTACCACCTCATATGACATCAAAACAAGATCCTCAGATTCCTTGACTCAGGGCTGTTTCTTGTCACTGATCTGCTACAGCTATTGCTGAAGATCCCTGTGAATTATGAGTTCTGCTGGGCACAGTAATCTGTGTTAATGATGCCACTTCTGCTGCTATTCACATCTCAGGTAGGGTAGCTCCTCACTCACCTGACTGAAGGTCAGTCTTAGCTCTTCTTACTTGCTGCCCTGTATGTTGTCTTGACTGGAAGCCAGGCCCTGCACTGTCATGCTGTGACTGTCATGGGCCAACCTCCTGCTGCCCTGCAGTGTGAGAAACTCACTTCCTCCACTCATTTCCCTACAGCTTCCACATGACCATGGAAAAGTCACCCCATTATAGCATCACTCCAGGTCTTTCCACTCTTTGGAGTCTGCAATGTTTAATTGAATGTATCAACTTGACAAGGCTAAGAGATGTCCAGACAATTGGTTAAATTTTGGTTCTGGGCATGCCTGTGAGAGAATGTTTCCAGGTGAGATTAGTATTTGAATCAATAGAATGGGTGAAGAAGCTCCATTCTCACCAAGGTGGGTGGCTATCATCCAATCTGTTGAGAACAAGATAGAACAAAAGATGGAGGAAGGGCAAATTTTCTCTGTCTCTTCTTGAACTGGAACATTCATCTTTTTCCTGCCTTTAGACATCAGAGCTCCTGGTCCTTTGACTTTAGGACACTGGGACTTCTCAGACATTCCCTGTCCCCAGCTCATACCTTTCTCAGGCATTTGGCCTCATACTAAATTATACCATCAGCTTTCCTGGTTCGCTAGTTTGCAGAGGACAAATTATGGGATTTCTCAGCTTCTATAACTACAAGTGTGTGTGTGTGTGTGTGTGTGTACACAGGCATGCTTAGTTGTGTCTGACTCTGTACAACCATATGGACTGTAGCTTTCTAGGTTCCTCTGTCCATGGAATTTTCAAGGCAAGGATATTGGAGTGGGTTGCTGTTTCCTCCTCCAGGGGATCTTCCTGATTCAGGGATTGAACTCATGCCTCTCATGTCTCCTGCTTTGACAGGTGGGATTCTTTACCACTGCACCACCTGGGAATCCCATCACTACATGAGCCAAGGCAATTCCTATAATAAATCTCCTCATATATTCACATAGATCCTAGGGGCTCTGTGTCTCTGGAGAATGCTGATTAATGAAAAGTTCATACCACTTTGTTTCTAAGCCCTAGGGAAAATCCTTCCTCTTTTGTCTGTTCATATGTAGCCTAAAAATGTACCCCAGGATCAACCACAGCCTGGGATGGTTGACAGTGGATATATATCCATACATTTCAGAGGTAATTCCCTCTTTAGCCACCAGCCTATAGACTAGACCCATGGCTTTGATAATGCTATTAAACATTAACTGAAATTGATGCATTTCCTGATATCCAGCTATTCAGTTTTCCTTATGATCACTTTGTTACTGTTATTAAAACCAGACTGGTTCTCGATATTTTAGAGCTTTAAAAAGCTTGAGCTGAATGACTGTCCCAGCTGAATAAAGATATAAATCTAAACACTGAAGCTCCTTTTGTTAAAGACTATGAGTAACTAAGTGCATAATATTTTATAGTGTACCTAACATTTTCATAATTTAGTTATAGGCAATAACTCACAGCTTCCCTGGTGGCTCAGAGGTTAAAGCGTCTGCCTGCAGTGTGGGAGACCTGGGTTCGATCCCTGGGTTGGGAAGATCCTATGGAGAAGGAAATGGCAACCCACTCCAGTACTCTTGCCTGGAAAATTCCATGGACTGAGGAGCCTGGTGGGCTTCAGTCTATGGGGTCGCAAAGAGTTGGACACGACTGAGCGACTTCACCTCATGCTTGCACACCTCAGTAACTCACATGGAGAAGAAAATGGCAGCCCACTCCAGTAATCTTGCCTGGAGAATCTCATGGACAGAGGAGCTTGGTGGGTTACAGCCCATGGGGTTGCAGAGAGTCAGACATGACTGAGTGACTGAGCACAGCACAATAACTCACATATCTGCTAATCTCCTGATTTTTGTGTTGCTGATCTTCAGAACATACTTGCTATAACTTAGTTATCACATTAGATATGTCTTCAATAGTAATGAACTTCAATTTGCAGACTTCTCATGTAAGAGGTACATTATAAGCTACATGTTAAGAAATGTTGGAGTTTATTTGATATATGAATGTGGATGTAGTGCATAATCATTGTCTTTACAGGTTACTACCTTTTATGGGAAATAAGAGTCTCACCTGGAAACAAAGCTTACATTTAAGTGCTCTCCGTTCTTATCACTCTGCTATTAAATAATTGCTGAAGATTTGGAAAGTGTCTAAATGAGAATATTATGTAATAAGAATTACAGGATTTAATTCTGTTCTCATATGTTTAAATTCACATTGACTTTAACCGTTTCTTCAGAACATCTATTATATGTGACCATTCCTGTACAAATGAGGCTAAGTCATTATGCAGGGTATTAGCATATTTGTGCTCAGTGATGTGTAATGAATTCAGGATAACCCTCTGAGTTTTTATAAGAAAATGGAAAGAAACTGATATCCACTCAGGTACCACAAGGGTTGCTCTTTTATCTCACCAAGAGGCATTTCTTTAAGCTAACTTTAAGGTCACCATGTTCAGGCACAAGTACAGGGAAACACAAAACCGCATAGTTCATTTTGTCCTTTTGTATCTCTGAGTCTATCTAGCTTACAGTGGAAGCTCAACTATGATTTGTATTTGGAATTTGGCAACACATCCTGGTGTGTAGTTCCAGTTTTAGGCATTTATTTGCCAAAGACTTTGAACCCCCTAGATAGTAACTTGTCCATATGGAAGGATCAGAACTGTGTTTGAACATCTCTTGATCTGGGAGAGGGCCAAGTCAACCTAAAGCACAGAGGTGCTTTGAGATCCTGGAGGGAATTTGCTAAGGGACAAACAGTCTCATGACATGAGCCAAATTTGGGGACATGGCCTGAAGTGTAGGGGATTAGTGATTCTAAGAAGAGAGAGAGGCTGCATTTGAACTCACACTGCCCAAGGCCTTCTTGCTGTTTCTATGTATCCATGAGACCCTATTGCTTGTGGTTCTTAGAGCTTTTCAGCATCAAAATTCATTTCTTAATCTTTTGTGACTTTTGCTTTTCTAACAGTAGAAAAAGATTCCTTAATCCTGAATTTTATTCTTTTAGTAAGGGCTCATGGTATTATTTTGGCTTGGTAAATGATGTATCCAGGTTTGACTAGAATAATCAGAATATGCATTTTGTCACAGTGTAATTATACATAAGATCCTTTTACTCTCAAAATTGCTCTATTTTGGACAACAAATTATAATTTTATCCTTTTAAGGATCCTGGTTTTCAATGTTCAGACCTCTTCTTCTGCAAGGTTTTAATTGTATTAAAAGGAACCCAAAGAAAGGTCTGAAGGAAAAGATTCCGGAGCTGCATTCCGGCATTTGTGTAGTGGTCTCTGTGAAGATTGTTGGCTGTCGACAGTGACCTGCATGGAGCAGCAACATGAGGGTGTCCACGCAGTGGTGTAGCCATGATCTCTCAGGAGTGTGGGACCTTGGGAGGTGCAGAGCCGAGCAGAGCTCAGCATGGATGGCAGTGTAAGAGGCATACATATAGTAACCAATTTGTCTGAAGTGATCCAGACATAAATGCTAATGGTGCCCCTGGAGTGGGTGCTGTTGCTGACTCACCCAGATTCTTTTATAGGCTGATTTACCCATATCTCAATAGCTGTGTGGACTGTTAATGGCTTACAGTTGACACCACATCAGTTCCATCACCCAGCACATAGGCATACACACACATGCACACACAACACACACAGAAGTGCCCTCAAACAAGAAAGGAGTGGTCCTTCAGGAATGATTGATCCATAGTCAATGGGTGACTAGGTATAATAGATCCTCACCTTAGCTCAAACTGGGGACATCTTTGTAGAACAATGTATGCCCCAGAGCCTCCTGTGGATCAAGACAGCACAAGACCTCACTGTGACTACATCCTTGCTCAGTTCTCCCCTCTTTTCCTACTCCACTTGCCTCCCTCACTTATAGTTGTATCCTAAAGAACCTCCCCTCAGTAAATCACATACATATGAATCCTTGTCTGGGGGACGGAAGCTCTACTTCTAGGGAATCTGACCTAGGGGAACCTCCTCTCACTCTTAAGAGCATCCCAATTTGGAGAATAAATTCACCCTTGACATGGGTCTAGTGCAGCAGAAGCAAGCAGAGTGAGGATTGAATGAAACAATGAAATTGCAGAAAAGCAGCAGAAAGGTAGAAATGGGAAGTGACAGTGGGCCCGACTGTATGCAACAGCCCCATTCTAGGGATTTCCACAGAGATGCTATGCAGCAGAGGGAAAGTTTTTTTATGTGACTCTATGAGAGTCAGTGATCTGATGGGCTTTGGGCCTATCTGTTAAAGAAATATATTTTGTGTTTCCAAAGGATATTGTTTATATAGATATTAAGCTAACCTAGATGCTAGTTGAAGTTACTCTTATCCTTTTTAGTAAGATAAAATTAACACAGGTTTATTATCTTGCATCTCAGATAGCCTTATATGCTGCCCCAACACTTGTGCAAATTTTGAGTGCTTATTGGCTAATTGGACTCTGGGTTTTCCTTTTGCTGGACCATGTCACACTCACTGTGGCAATATGAAAGCCACTGATGACATTAATTTGGAGCTGATCTAGTGGAGTCACGGACAGGTTTTCAGGGCTTGTTTGGAAGAGTGGGAAGTAAGGAAGTGGAGATATGAGAAAAGACCATTTAAAAAAGTTCACAAGAAAGAATATTGGTGAAATGGGGCTACAGATGAAAGATGGCCAAATGTCTAAAGAGGACTTTTTCAAATATGAGAAATATTGAAGCATGTTTATATGTGAATAATAAAAATAGCTCATTCTTTTTAAATTTTATTTTAACTGGAGAATAATTGTTTTACAATATTGTGTTGATATCTAGCTCATCTGTATATAACTTTCCATGTGCCTGAAATGAAATGTTCTACAAGTATCAATTTAATTCTCAATTTTCATATGAATCTTTCATCTTACAGATGAAATTGACTCACAAAAGAAGTCAGTAGTTAGCTCAGTGTCATACAGCTGCTACAGGGTGGGACCAGGAGTCCAACCTCAGAACTCTGTTTCCAGAGCCCATGTCCTTTAGAAAAAAGGGCACTGGCACTCATAAAGATAGGAACAATCCTGTAGGGAGAGAGAAGGTGATGGGGAAAGAGTGGGGAATACTGAAAGAGCAAAATTCTTAAGGATGAGAAGGTGTTTGGTGTCAGTGTGTAAGTGGAAGGATCCCTTAGAACATCTGTTTCATGGACTGTAGATGCAGGGAGGTTGTTAGCCTTTGCAGTGACTCTCCTCTGATTTTATTTTGCCTATTTCCTCAATGTAGGAAGAGTTAGGAGTGAAGTAGAGAAGGGGGTTTGAAGAAAAGAGGAGAGGTGTGAAATACTGTGTGCAAAATAATGACTTCATTTCTTTATGTTTAAACACAGTTTCTGAAGAGGCTGTCAACCATATCCGTGTGTGTTATGGTTAGTTGCTCAGTTGTGCCCGACTCTTTGCGACCCCCATGGACTGCAGCCTACCAGGCTCCTGTGTCCATGAGATTTTCCAGGCAAGGATACTGGAGTGGGTTGCCATTTCCTTCTCCAGGGGATCTTCCTGACCCAGGGATCAAACCCTGGTCTCCCGCATTGGAGGCAGACGCTTTAACCTCTGAGCCACCAGGGAAGTCAGTGGCTTTACTATATACAAAGTGAAATAGAAATAAAGGAGGAGACCCCAAACTTATACATTGAAGTAAGAATTATGAAGAAAATAAATGTGTTTGTAAGAGAGAATACCAGGTGAAAAGAACTAATTTAGGACCTGCTTCTTGCCAAACAGCTTGGTCAAGATCCATCTGTGCTCTGGTTACTTTCTTAGTGATCCCCAAATTCTCTCCTTCATAAGGCTTGGGCTCCCTTACACTGCCAAATTTCATGAAAACAGAGGAATGTCTCTTTCTGAAGAATCCCATTAGAGACATATGGGAATTAAAACAAGGTTTTAAGGTGGCCACGGAGTAAATGGAAGCGTTTCATGTGCCTCATTAAAACAAAATACCACAATTTAAAAAAAATGAACTTTTAAAACAAATTGTCTGAGATCTCACCCCGGGAAGTTTTATTTGTCTACAGATTAACAGGTCTTTTTATTTTCTTAGAGAAAGACATACTTGTAAAAGTGTTTTATGTACAGTTTAAGTGCCATTAATGTAGTGTCACAGGAAAGCATGAGTCGCTTTGTAAATGTTCTCTGAATCTGTCCTTGCTTCCTATCAAGAGAAAGGACTGTGGACACAGTGAGGGAAAGGGAAGATGGGATGAACTGAGAAAGTAGCATTGACATATATACACTTATGGGTAAAGCTGATAGCTAGTGGGAAGCTGCTGGATAACACAGGCAGCCCAGCCTGGCACTCTATGGGGTGGGAGTGGAAGGTGGGAGGGAAGCTCAATAGGGAAGGGGTATATATATATATATATATATATATATATATATATATATGTAAAGAAATAGAGGAAAACAATCATCACTACGAACAAAGTGAGTGGAGGTGATGGAATTCCCGTTGAGCTATTTCAAATCCTGAAAGATGACACTGTGAAAGTATTGCACTCAATATGCCAGCAAATTTGGAAAACTCAGCAGTGACCACAGGACTGGAAAAGGTCAGTTTTCATTCCAATCCCAAAGAAAGACATGCCAAAGAATGCTCAAACTACTGCACAATTGCACTCATCTCACATGCTAGTAAAGTCATGCTCAAAATTCTACAAGCCAGACTTCAGCAATACGTGAACCGTGAACTTCCTGATGTTCCAGCTGGTTATAGAAAAGGCAGAGGAACCAGAGATCAAATTGCCAACATCCGCTGGATCATGGAAAAAGCCAGAGAGTTCCAGAAAAAATCTATTTCTGCTTTATTGACTATGCCAAAGCCTTTGACTGTGTGGATCACAAGAAACTGGAAAATTCTGAGAGAGATGGGAATACCAGACCACCTGACCTGCCTCTTGAGAAATCTGTATGCAGGTCAGAAAGCAAGAGTTAGAACTGGACATGGAACAACAGACAGGTTCCAAATAGGAAAAGGGTACGTCAAGGCTGTATATTGTCACCCTGCCTATTTAAATTATATGCAGAGTACATCATGAGAAATGTTGGACTGGAAGAAACACAAGATGGAATCAAGATTGCTGGGAGAAATATCCATAATCTCAGATATGCAGATGACACCACCCTTATGGCAGAAAGTGAAGAGGAACTAAAAAGCCTCTTGATTAAAGTAAAAGAGGAGAGTGAAAAAGTTGGCTTAAAGCTCAACATTCAGAAAACGAAGATCATGGCATCTGGTCCCATCACTTCATGGGAAATAGATGGGGAAACAGTGGAAATTGTGTCAGACTTTATTTTTGGGGGCTCCAAAATCACTGCAGATGGTGACTGCAGCCATGAAATTAAAAGAGGCTTACTCCTTGGAAGAAAAGTTATGACCAACCTAGATAGCATATTCAAAAGCAGAGACATTACT
>SJXQ01002630.1:180410-200317 GCA_006408695.1 Aepyceros melampus
CTCCTTGGAAGAAAAGTTATGACCAACCTAGATAGCATATTCAAAAGCAGAGACATTACTTTGCTGACTAAGGTCCTTCTAGTCAAGGCTATGGTTTTTCCAGTAGTCATGTATGGATGTGAGAGTTGGACTGTGAAGAAGGCTGAGCACCAAAGAATTGATGCTTTTGAACTGTGGTGTTGGAGAAGACTATTGAGAGTCCCTTGGACTGCCAGGAGATGCAACCAGTCCATTCTAAAGGAGATCAACCCTGGGATTTCTTTGGAAGGAATGATGCTAAAGCTGAAACTCCAGTCCTTTGGCCACCTCATGTGAAGAGTTGACTCATTGGAAAAGACTCTGATGCTGGGAAGTATTGGGGGCAGGAGAAGAAGGGGACAACAGAGGATGAGATGGCTGGATGGCATCATGGACTCGATGGGTGTGAGTCTGGGTGAACTCCGGGAGTTGGTGATGGACAGAGAGGCCAGGCGTGCTGCGATTCATGGGTCGCAAAGAATCGGACACAACTGAGCGACTGAACTGAACTGATATATACATAGCTATGATTGGTTTGTTATGTTACATGGCAAAAACCAACACAACATTGTAAAGCAATTATCCTCCAGTTAATTTTAAAAGTGTCTTCACCTACTGATCCATTAATGCCAGAGATGTTCAAATGTATAAATACATGCACTATGAACCTCTTGAAAATTTGGCAAACAATGCAATCATTCCTTTTGCTGCTCATATTTTCAGTTGTGAAGCATTCTTGATCTAAGCTCTTGTACATATTAGTCTGAATGCCAGGACATTTTTGGTGTCATTTCTAAACCAAAACACATAACCATTCTGAGAAGGAAACAAAAGTTATCAAAGTTTTTGCCTCATATATTTAAATGACCAACTTTATTTAACCAGTGACAAGTTTTCTCAAGGGTGTTCTAAAAGCCACCCTTGGCTCTTTTATGTTTCAATATAATTTCTAGCAAAACTAGTTAATCAGTGTGCACTTGTGAACCTAACCAGAAAAGTACATTCTTATAACCTTCCTTCTTTGTATCTACTGCCAGAGTCTACACATCTTGCCTGATTGTGAGGGACAATCATGGCCTTTATTTTCCTTCTAGTTATCTTTAACTCTTTCACACAATATCTCCATTTTTCAGAAAAAAATTAAGATTTCATATTTGTATGCTGACCTAGTAGGGTGTATACACAGGTGATACTGAACCAATGTTCTTAAAGAAAAATTTATGAGGCAACTATTAAAAATAATGTTGAAGGTATACATCTATTTCTGTGAAGATATGTGGAATATGTTAAGAGACAAAAGCAGATTACTTAAGAGTATACATAGCGTGATTCCACTTTGCATACAAATTGCCTTTAAGTAGTTTAGAAGGATTAGTATCAGAATGTTAACTGGTTTCCTCTGGTGGCATGGTAATAATGCAAATTCCTTTGAATTTTATTCATCAATAAAAATATTTTACTCATTTAATATAAAGCATGGGGAGGCAAGGAATGTTGTCCTTTCCATAGGGTCCTTCATCTGTTAGAATTTAAATAATCCAGAAATCTGTGGGTGGGGTGCCTGTCAGTACTCATTATTTTATTTATTTAGGTTAGTATGATGTAAGAGCTTATTTATCTCTGTGGATGTATGCAACTCACCTAACTGGTGTGTACTTCAGTTTCCTTACCTATAAAATGGGACAATAATGGTGCTTAAATCAAAGGATTGATATGAGAACTTAATAAATGTAAAAGGCTTAGATCCATACACAGTAGCTGTGTTTTTTTTAAATATATATTCTTGTGTATTTAATCTTGACATTTTAAACAATATGCTAAAACCTGAAACTAACACACAGAAGAATGTAGATTCAATACCTGTTCACAGTTTAGCGGAAGAGACAGATACATAGATGATTACTATAAGCACGTTGTTTGTTACAGAGAATGTTAATGGAATGTTTAAGAGGGGCATGCAACCCAAAGCAGAAGGCTTCCTCTGAGAAGTAATGTCATGGAAATGGAAGACTCCTTTCGGAAAGATCAAATTCCAGTTATGTGGGCCAAGGTCCAAAGCCAGAGGTTAACAATGCTGGTTTCTTCTTTCCATCTCCAACGTAGCATGCTGTGAACTTTATCTTTTAATTCTGCTTTAAACATCCCAGTTTCTCTATCCACTTCTAGTATTCTACGTGATGGAGACATTAAATGCTTCCTGTCTTCTAGGAGCTATGTAGAAATATAATAATTTTTTTATAAAGCACACTGAAAACTCATTTGTAAAATCTCCATTGGGAATAGAATGATTAATCCTTGAATAAGTAACTTTATAAGCCAAAGGAAAAAAGACAAATTTTAGAAAGCTAATCTGTAAATCCCAGCTCTGGCTTTTATTGACCATTTATTATACTTTTCTTAAAAAGGGGAATTTTAAAACTTTTAAATGGAAATCTTTGAATAAAAGGAGATAAAGAAGGCAAAACTAATTTCTGCATCCACTGAGATAGCATTTAATAGTTTAATTAAGATGCAGTTAAGTGGTAGATATAAAACCTTACTATTCTGGGTTCTAACCGGGGAGTTAAGAAGATTGTATTTTGATTTTGAGCAAACAGATGCAAACAAAGGAAATCCTAGTTGATAAAGAGTGGTGCTGCCAGATTGGTAAATTACCTGTAATATGTACAATTGTCCTTTGACCCTTTTCTTTTAACTTCAGAGCTTTCACAAAAAATTTTGTAGTTCATATCTAATACACTTTTGAGGTCTTTCATAATTTCAGATATAGCAAAAAAGTAAACTTCAGAGACTTCCCTTTATAATTGGCTGCAAATTATTTTATTTATAGAGAGATACTTACATGGTTAGCCCTTGACTTTTTTCAAATTTTTTCCTTGTCTTCAAGCACATAATAAATTTGTGATCTTAACCATTTTTAAATGTATGATTCAGTTATATTGCATATAATCATATTGTGCAAACATCACTACCATTCATCTGCAGAGCTCTTTACATTCTGCAAAACAAAGTTCTATGTCCATTAAATAATAACTCCCCATTCACTTCGCTCCCTAGTTCCTTCACTTTTAGAGTGTGTTCTGATTTTTTTAAAAAATCTGAACTACAATTTATAATAGGAAAAACACAGTAAGTGATGACTGAATTCTCATTTCACAAAAAGCCCATTTATAGACGGCTTCCCTAATGGCTCAGTGGTAAAGAATCCACCTGCCAATGCAGGAGATGTGGGTTTGATCCCTGATCCTGGGAGATCCCTTGGAGAAGGAAATGGCAACCTGCTCCAGTATTCTGGCCTGGGAAGTCCCATGGAGAGAGGAATCTGGAGGGCTATAATCCAAGGGGTTGCAAAGTGTCAGATACAACTTAGCGACTAAACCACCTATTTGCAGACTATTTCACAGGCCTATTAAACTGATAAAATAGACAAATTAACAGATAGAATTAGAGATAGGCAATAGGCTTAAATTTGCAGTGAGTGTAAGATATTCATACAAAAACCTCACTTTACTGGGTGCACAATGATCTTTAGGCAAATTTGAAAATGAACAAAGTTTGTGTTTGATGGCTGCCATGCCTTTTGTTGTGTTTACCTCTTATATTCGGGTGCTTTTCTCTCCAGCTCCTAAACATTTATTCCCCTGATATTCTCCTAAGTCTGAATATCAATGCCTCACACAGGTCTATATCATTATCAATGTATCAATACTTCCTTATGTACATTTTGTTTGGAGATTTTCAGAAGTGGAAAAGGGGATATTTTGGTATAAAATACCAAACAGGCTTGAAGAATGCCTGCTAACAATATTTACATGTTATTTATCACATTCTTAGAACTCATGGGAGAATTTAGAGGCAGTGTTATTATTATTGGCAGATTCCTCCGTGGCTCAGACGATCGAGTCTGCCTGCAATGCGGGAGACCCAAGTTCAATCCCTAGGTCGAGAATATCCCCTGGAGAAGGAAATGGCAACCCACTCCAGCATTCTTGCCTGGAAAATCCCATGGATGGAGGAGCCTGTCAGGCTATAGTCCATGGAGTCACAAAGAACCAGACACGACTGAGTCACTTTACCTTATTATTAACAAATCACTAGAAAAAGTGTGAGAGATAGATTTCACCACACCATGCAAAATATCAAATGAAAAACATTTGCAAGTAATGTACTAGTGATGAGATTCATTACAGTCTAGGCTCCTTATCAGCCATTTTTCAGATGCCAACTTTGTGACATATAGAGAAACTGCTCTGCTATTGAACTTAAAACATATTAAACTGCATTTGTTACAGTTGGATTCCAGATACAGAACTTCATAAATTCCCTCTAGTCAGAATCTCAGTTTACTTTCTTCATTCATTATCCTTTTCATGTTTAATACTTGAGGAACTTTGGCCTGAGATGGGGCAGGGGAGAGTGGTGAAAGTTAAAATTGTAGAGATTTTGGACAAGGAAGGATGATTGCAAACCCTGCCTCCTTCTATCGGAGATTTGTATAGAAGGATCTATATCTAATAGTCCTCATTGTACTGATGATCATTAGATTCTCACATATACTGCAGGATAAGATGGCAGGGACATTATTTTGTAGGCCAGTAGTCATCCAAACAATATTTTATTTTCTATATTAAAATTCACATTCTCATTATTTCCAGGGAGAATTTCAAGCTTTCTAGTGTGTGTTCTCAACTATCACTGATTATAACATTTCTAACTCACAAAGTTTGATTTACTGGAAAGGTAACTGCCATTTATTTTTGTGACGTGAGTGCTTGCTCTGTGGCAAAATTTGAGTAGTGGTAGTTTGCCCTGGGATCTCTGGCAGCATCTAAACTTCCTTGGTGGCTCAGATGGTAAAGAATCTACATGCACTGCTGGAGACCCGGGTTCCATCTCTGGGTCAGGAAGATCTTCTGGAGAAGGGAATGGCTATCCACTCCAGTATTCTTGCCTGGAAAATTCCATGGACAGAGGAGACTGGTGGGCTACAGTCCATGGGGTCACAAGGAGTCAGATACAACTGAGCAAATAACACTTAAATGTCTTTGGAGAATGCAGAAAAGAGGTAAATTTTCTTAGAATTCAAATGTTGAAGATTTGGGCAATTCCCACTGTTTCCTCACATACACTCTAAGTGACAGAGGTTGGGAGAGACTCATAAGAACAGAACAGCTTTTCTGATTCAGTTACTACATTTATTCTGTTCAGTTCTGCTCACTTTGCCTCTTCTTCTGTAGCAGGAGAACCACTGTTTACCTCTGATTACTGCTTGAAAGTTAGCTCTTACTTGAAGGTCATCCTTCAGCTGACTTCTACCTTTTCTTGCTGGCTAGGACATTTCAGCCAATGCTTTTGTTCTGGAAAGAAATCATGCAACTGTTTTTTACAGCATATTTTGTCTGGTAATTAAAATAACCACAAGTATTATGCCCACAAATCTGTTCCATTTATTATAGCATAATATTTCAATAATATTTCAGTTCCAAAAGGTTATTCCTATGCTGACTACTATGCTGAAGCATACAATTTACTCTCATACTTGGAGAACAGTATCTGTTATAGGTTAGATGGTTGAAAGGCAATTTTTGAGCAACACTAACTCTTTTCTTCTTACTCTTTTATTTTAATCATGCTGCCCGTGGTTTAAAACTGTGACATCTTCACGTCAGTAATTCTTATAGGTAAAATGCCAAGTTAAGTTACCCTTTTCAGCTCAAAACATTGCCGTAGGATAAAACTAAATAGAGGTTAAAGAAACAATGTAAAAGTAAATCAGAATAGACATTTATAGGAAAGAAATAATATTTTTATTGAATGGCCTACAGCAGCAGTAATGTTCAGAAATGGAAAAATGCCATCCTAAGGAGAATAGACAAATAATAGGAGACTCAGTATGAAGAATCAAATACTTGTAATTTGTTAATTTTCTCAATGTTGTAAAATTATTGTTTAATGAAAGAGAGAGGCAATTATTTCTTTATATAGTAAGTCTGGTCCATGTAAACAAAAGAAAATAGAAATATGTAATAAAACGGATCAGTTTAAATAGCTGTTCAAGTTTATTAGTCTTATATATCTTTACCTTCAATATATTTGATTTCTCTATATTTGGTATTTATTATTTATCTCAATTAAAGGTGAATAACAAAGTCTTTGATAATAGATTATGACTGTATCTACCCACCTATTAGTAGAAGCTGATTTCTTTTCTAATCATTCAGTTATGCTGTTGTAGTAGTCACTTGGTGGATTTATACCTAGGAAAGATGGGTTATATAGAGGGATAGGAACAGTTAAATTTAAAAAAAAATCTGTTTCTGTTATGCCCTATTTTAGTTACCGGACATATTAATTTCAGAGTTATTTGATACAGTTACAGAGAACCATTCTATGAGTCATCTGGAGTATTCAGGCAAAACCTAAAAAATCCCTTGGCAAAAAAGTTTTGCATTTAAGCCTGAGACTGGCTCTACATATTGGTTGCATTTATATGACAGTTGTACATTAATTATAAATTGATTAAATTGATGACAGATTATATTGATTATATTATTTGCAACTAAGATGGAGAAGCTCTATGCAGTCAGCAGAAACAAGACTGGGGCTGACTGTGGCTCAGATCATGAACTCATTGTCAAATTCAGAATAAAATTGAAGAAAGAAGGGAAAACCACTATACCATTCAGGTATGACCTAAATCAAATCCCTTACCATTATACAGTGGAAGTGATAAATAGATTCAAGGGATTAGATCTCATAGATAGAGTGCCTGAAGAAATATGGATAAAAGTTCCTGACATTTTACAGGAGATGGAGATCAAGACCATCCCCACAAAAAATAAATGCAAACGGCAAAATGATTGTTTGAAGAAGTCTAACAAATAGCTGTGAAAAGAAGAGAAGTGGAAGGCAAAGGAAAAAAGGAAAGAAGTGCCCATTTGAATACAGAGTTCCAAAGAGTAGCAGGGAGAAATCAGAAAGCTTTCCTCAGTGATCAATGCAAAGAAATAGAGGAAAGCAATAGAATGGGCCAAAGTACCGAAGTTTCAGCTTCAGCATCATTCCCTCCAAAGAAATCCAAGGGTTGATCTCCTTCAGAATGGATTGGTTGGATCTCCTGGCAGTCCAAGGGACTCTCAAGAGTCTTCTCCAACACCACAGTTCAAAAGCGTCAATTCTTTGGCGCTCAGCCTTCTTCACGGTCCAACTCTCACATCCATACATGACCACAGGAAAAACCATAGCCTTGACCAGACAGACCTTTGTTGGCAAAGTAATGTCTCTGCTTTTGAATATGCTATCTAGGTTGGTCATAACTTTTCTTCCAAGGAGTAAGTGTCTTTTAATTTCATGGCTGCAGTCACCATCTGCAGTGATTTTGGAGCCCCAAAAGATAAAGTCTGGCACTGTTTCCCCACCTATTTCCCGTGAAGTGATGGGACCAGATGCCATGATTTTCGTTTTCTGAATGTTGAACTTTAAGCCAACTTTTTCACCCTCCTCTTTCACTTTCATCAAGAGGCTTTTTAGCTCCTCTTCACTTTCTGCCATAAGGGTGGTGTCATCTGTATATCTGAGGTTATTGATATTTCTCCCGGCAAAGTACTCCAGTACTTTGGCCACCTATGCAAAAAGTTGACTCATTGGAAAGACTCTGATGCTGGGAGAGACTGGGGACAGAAGGTGAAGGAGACGATAGAGGATGAGATCGCTGGATGGCATCACTGACTCGATGGACGCAAGTCTGAGTGAACTCCGGGAGTTGGTGATGGACATGAGGACTGGTGTACTGCGATTCATGGGGTCACAAAGAGTTGGACACCACTGAGTGGCTAAACTGAACTGAACTAAATTGAATGGAATGGGAAAAACTAGAGATCTCTTCAAGAAAATTAGAGATACCAAAGGAACATGGCATGCAAAGATGGGCTCAAAAAAGGACAGAAATTGTATGGACCTAACAGAAGCAGAAGATATTAAGAAGAGGTGGCGAGAATACAGAGAAAAACTATACAAAAAGGATCTTCATGACCCAGATAATCATGATGGTATGATCACTCACCTAGAGCCAAACATCCTGGAATGTGAAGTCAAGTGGGCCTTAGGAAGCATCTCTATGAACAAAGCTACTGGAGGTAACAGAATTCCAGTTGAGCTATTTCAAATCCTGAATGATGATGCTGTGAAAATGCTGCAATTATGTCAGCAAAGTTTGAAAACTCAGCAATATCCACAGGACTGGAAAAGTTTAATTCCAATTCCAAAGAAAGGCAATGCCAAAGGATATTCAAACTTACCACACAATTGCACTCATCTCACACCTTAGCAAAGTAATGCTCAAAATTCTGCAAGCCAGGCTTCAACAATACATGAACCAAGAACTTCCAAATGTTCAAGCTGGTTTTAGAAAAGGCAGAGGAACCAGAGATTAAATTGCCAATGTCTGTTGTATCATTGTCACAATAAACTGTGGAAAATTCTGAAAGAGATGGGAATACCAGACCACCTGACCTGCCTCTTGAGAAATCTGTATGCAGGTCAGGAAGCAACAGTTAGAACTGGACATGGAACAACAGACTGGTTCCAAATAGGAAAAGGAGTACGTCAAGGCTGTATATTGTCACCCTGCTTATTTAACTCATATGCAAGTACATCATGAGAAATGTTGGACTGGAAGAAACACAAGCTGGATAACCTCAGATATGCAGATGACACGATCCTTATGAGAGAAAGTGAAGAGGACCTAAAAAGCCTCTTGTTGAAAGTGAAAGAGGAGAGTGAAAAAATTGGCCTAACGCTCAACATTCAGAAAACGAAGATCATGGCATCTTGTCCCATCACTTCATGGGAAATAGATGGGGAAACAGTGGAAATGGTATCAAACTTTATTTTTTTGGGCTCCAAAATCACTGCAGATGGTGACTGCAGCCATGAAATTAAAAGATGCTTACTCCTTGGAAGAAAAGTTATGACCAACCTAGACAGCGTGTTCAAAAGCAGAGACATTACTATGCCAATAAAGGTCCATCTAGTCAAGGCTATGGTTTTTCCTGTGGTCATGTATGGATGTGAGAGTTGGACTGTGAAGAAGGCTGAGCGCAGAAGAATTGATGCTTTTGAACTGTGGTGTTGGAGAAGACTCTTGAGCATCCCTTGGATTGCAAGAAGATCCAACTAATCCATTCTGAAGGAGATCAGTCCTGGGATTTCTTTGGACGGAGTGATGCTAAAGCTGAAACTCCAGTACTTTGGCCACCTCATGTGAAGAGTTGACTCATTGGAAAAGACCCTGATGCTGGGAGGGATTGGGGGCAGGAGGAGAAGGGGATGACAGAGGATGAGATGACTGGATGGCATCACTGAGTCAATGGGCATGAGTCTGAGTGAACTTTGGGAGTTGGTGATGGACAGGGAGGCCTGGCGTGCTGCAATTCATGGGGTTGCAAAGAGTTGGACACAACTGAGCGACTGAACTGAACTGTTGTATCATTGGAAAAGTGAGAGAATTCCAGAAAAGCACTTACTTCTGCTTTATTAGCTATGTTAAAGCTTTTGACTGTGTGCACCACAACAGACTGTGGAAAATTCTGAAAGAGATGGGAATAATAGACCACCTGACTTGCCTTCTGAGAAGTCTGTATGCAGGTCAAGAAGTACCAGTTAGAACTGAAATGGAACAACAAGACTGGTTTTAAATTGGGAAAGGAGTATCTCAAGTCTATATATTGTTACCTTGCTTATTTAACCTATATGAAGAGTACATCATGAGAAATGCCAGACTGGATGAAGCACAAGCTGGAATCAAGATTGCTAGGAGAAATATCAATAACCTCAGATACACAGATGACACCATGCTTATGACAGAAAGTAAAGAAGAACTAAAGAGCCTCTTGATGAAAGTGTAAGAAGAGAGTGAAAAGTTGTCTTATAGCTCAAAATTCAGAAAACTGAGATCATGACATCTGGTCCCATCACTTCATGGCAATGGAAACAGTGACATTTTATTTTTTTGGACTCCAAAATCACTGCAGATGGTGACTGCAGCCATGAAATTAAAAGACACTTGCTCCTTGGAAGAAAAGCTATGACCAACCTAGACAGCATATTGAAAAGTAAAGACATTACTTTGTTAACAAAGGTCTGTCTAGTCAAAGTTATGGTTTTTCCACTAGTCATGTATGGATGTGAGAGTTGGACTATGAAGAAAGCTGAGTGCTGAAGAACTGATGCTTTTGAACTGTGGTGTTGGAAGAAACTCTTGAGAGTCTCTTGGACTACAAGGAGATCCAACCAGTCCATCCTAAAGGAAATCAGTCCTGAATATTCACTGGAAGGACTGATGCTGAAGCTGAAACTCCAATACTTTGGCCATCCAATGCAAAGATCTGACTTTTTTGAAAAGACCCTTGTTCTGGGAAAGATTGAAGGCAGGAGGAGAAGGGGATGACAGAGGATGAGATCGTTGGATGGCATCACCAACTCAATGAACATGAGTTTGAGTAAACTCTAGGAGTTGATGATGGACAGGGAAGCCTGGCGTGCTGCAGTCCATGGTATTGTAAAGAGTCAGACATGACTGAGTGACTGAACTGAACTGAATATGACAGTTTACCAACTATTAATTTTGTAAACCTTGACTTATTATCCTACAATGACTGAAAGGGTTTGTGGACTCTGCTTTTAACAGAAATACCAAGTAACTATTTGTAGCTACAGATGCTCAGTAAGTGCCCAGACTCAGCACACAAGCTGAAGAACTGATAGCCATGTACTTTTGTGAATTACTAAAAAGTACCTAAAAGCCTGTTCCTTTCTTTTCTAGTTCCTTCTCTCTCTTTAAGCTATTACCTCTGTTTGGCCTCAGCACTTTGTGCCCCAGGCCAACTTCTCTCTGTTCTTTGAGACCAAGCCTTGAAAACCTTGTTTGCTCCAAAATTTCAAAATTTTATATTTTTATAAGACTTCCCTGGTGGCTCAGAGGTTAAAGCGTCTGCCTCCAATGCGGGAGACCCGGGTTCGATCCCTGGGTCGGGAAGATCCCCTGGAGAAGGAAATGGCAACCCACTCCAGTATTCTTGCTTGGAGAATCTCATGGACTGAGGAGCCTGGTGGACTGCAGTCCATGGGGTCACAAAGAGTCGGATACGACTGAGTGACTTTACTTACTTACTTACTTATAAGACAGCCAAGCCCCTATCTGTCTTGATAATATTTTTCTGCCCTCCAAAGAGTAGCCTATGCTCTATTGGGCTGACATATGCATTGCATTGCCCACTAGGAATTAGTGTAGGTCAGGACAAGGTAAATGAAGAGTCCAAAGATCTATGCCCCCCACCTCTTCCATGGTTGGTGAAGAGCTGAAAGTAAAAATCAACCTGTAGTTTTCAAACCAGTCTACTGATTAAACACAGAAAAAAAGATAAGATACTGTGGCTATGTTCTACATGATAACATCAATTTGTTCTTAGTTTTCCTGTACCCTTTACTTATAAGGTACATTTTTTAAAGATTTCTCTGTTAATAGGCAACAGTTTATTCTGGTTTTGTTATATACTCTTATATGCTATATTATATACACTTACATAGAGAGCTGAACTTACCATATACCCAAGGTTAACTTTACTGAGAGCAGTGCCTCCCTTTTCTATACTTTTGATATGGAAAAGTAATCTTTGCCCTTCAGATTTTTCAAGTTAATTTCTATGGAAAAAAAATCCTCTTATAAATCATCAACAGAATTTTCTACTTAGAAATGGAATTTAAAAAATTTGCTAATGTGGTATCTAGATAGAACACTCATTATTGAATTAAGTTTCCTTTGCTATTGTTTTGAGACTATATCAGCAACATTTACTAATGGGGGTCATAAAGTAGCACTGAAAGAAGTAAGTTTAAAATATTTAGAAGAATGCTGAAAGATTTGAGGTTGAATTTGAAAGGGCATATAATTAGCTGGCTTGTAAGTTTCAGTCACTTTTGAGGTCTTAAGAAAGACTGCATTATCAGAAAAAGCATTTCATCGACTTTCAAAGAGGAAAAAAGATCAAAGATAGGAGCGCTAAACTGTGTACATCGCAACTTCACCTGCTGGAGAAATGTAGAAAGGCGAATGTAAGAGGGTCACTCAGTAAAGCTGATGTGACAGTTCTAAGGTCTTGGTTATTAGCAAATTGATTACTTGTATGCAAACTTGTATTTATTATTAGAGATTCACTGGCTTTTGAAAATGTCCTCCAAGGCTTTCTTAAAGCACCAAGAAGTATCTCTAACACCCTATGGGTGACCTCAAGTGTCAGAAAGGGCCAGGATGTTAAAATTTGCCTTATGCATTCTGAAAAGTATAAGATATCTTGTTATAATTCACATGGAATTTCTTTGAAAATATTATTATGTCTTTTGCTATATTCAGGATTTTAAGAGTTGTTTAAATATTTTCTAAAGAAAATCATGTAAATGTGTCATTTCTGGATTCCTTCTGACTACATAATTGTCAGTTTAAATTAACAGCTATCATTTTTTGAGTTTTTATTAAGTATGAGAAATGGCAACCCATTTCATTATTCTTGTCAGGGAAATTCCATGGATAGAGGAGCCTGGTGGGCTACAGGTACCATGGGGTTGCAAAGAATAAGAAATGACTGAGCATGCACAGAATGGGGTTATACTAAGAATTCTGTACTCATGGAAATACTCTTTAATCAGGAAAGTACTATTATTATCTCTATTTAACAAAGGGTAACCAAATAATTTATGAGAAATTTAAGTAGACTAAATTAGTGGCATAGGACTACACTGTCAATAAAAGGTATCCTGGTCCTTTTTAGTTCTCATGATCTGTCAAGAATTTTTAACTCTCTGTAGAGGAGAAGGCAATGGCACCCCACTCCAGTACTCTTGCCTGGAAAATCCCATGGATGGAGGAGCCTAGTGGGCTGCTGTCTATGGGGTTGCACAGAGTCGGACACAACTGAAGTGACTTAGCAGCAGCAGCAGCAGCAGAGTTGAATTACAAGCTAAACTGAAAAAAAATTATGCTGCATGTCTTCCAAAAAAAAAAAAAAAATTCTAGGAAAAATCCCCAAGCTTATTAGCAGTCCATAGAGAAATGCAAGGAATAACAAACTTCAGACATATATCAGGATCACAAGAGTGCAGATCAAGCATAAATTTACAATTTTTACTTCTGAACATTTATATTTCTGAAATAAAACATTCATTTGATCCATATTTAATGAGCATCCATTGTATACCATATATTAGATACTTTGCTATATCCTAAAACTGTGTGTGTGTGTATTCCTGATTTCAGTGGCTTTAAGTAAGTAAGTAAGTAAAGTCACTCAGTCGTGTCCGACTCTTTGTGACCCCATGGACTGCAGCCCACCAGGCTCCCCAGTCCATGAGATTCTCCAAGCAAGAATACTGGAGTGGGTTGCCATTTCCTTCTCCAGGGGATCTTCCCGACCCAGGGATCGAACCCGGGTCTCCCGCATTGGAGGCAGACGCTTTAACCTCTGAGCCACCATGGAAGTCAGTGGCTTTACTATATACAAAATGAAATAGAAATAAAGGAGGAAACCCCAAACTTACACATTGAGATAAGAATTATGAAGAAAACAAATGTGTTTGTAAGAGAGAATACCAGGTGAAAAGAACTGATTTTCTATCTATCAAGTCATCAGAGAAATCCACTTTTAAGAATACATTTAGATGGATCTTAACAGTAAGGAAAAAAAAAATGAGTGAAAGAAATAAATCCAAAAACTTTAAGAAGGATGCTTGAAATACTGGAAGAATTCAAAGACCACTAGGGCTGAAATATGGTGAACAGATAAGTTGCTTTCAATAATGCTGTGTTAAGGACCTTTGGTGACAAAGGTCTATTTAGTCAAAGCTGTATGTATGGATGTGTATCCAGTAGTGATGTATGGATGTATCCAGTGGTCATGTATGGATGTGAGAGTTGGACCATAAAGAAGGCTGAGCACTGAATTGATACTTTTGAACTGTGGTGTTGGAGAAGACTCTTGAGAGTCTCTTGGGCTGCAAGGAGATCAAACCAGTCAATCCTAAAGGAAATTAGTCCTGAATATTCATTGGAAGGACTGATGCTGAAGCTGAAGCTCCAATACCTTGGCCACCTGATGAAAAGAACTGACTTACTGGAAAAGACTCTGATGCTGGGAAAGATTGAAGGGAAGAGGAAAAGGGGACAACAGAAGATGAGATGGTTGGATTTCATCACCAACTCAATGGACATGAGTTTGAGCAAGCTCTGGGAGTTGATGGACAGGGAAGCCTGGTATGCTGCAGTCCATGGGGTCACAAAGAATCAGACAGGACTGAGTGACTGAACTGAACTGAAGGAGGCAATTAGGCATTTCCAGTTATACTAAAGGATTCCAGGAGATAAAGCTTCATGTATTTGTTTATACAAGGAAGGGTAATTTTATAGGTTTACATTTCTATGTGGACAAAGATGATCTCTACAGGCTAAGAATCAGAGTATGGAAACAAAAACGCTTATAGCTCTTTCCTTTCTAATCTTGGGAAAGTAAGGCTTATCTATCTTTACTACAGAAAATTGCCCATTGATTGTTGGGCTCCACCAATGACTCCAACTGGATCACAGCTAAGATATCTCTCTAAGACATATGAATAGTTAATTTACACTTGGGAAAACTCAAGAGTTTCAGAGACCAGGAGATTTTTAATTCTAAGACTTCTGAAAGTTTGGAATCTTATTTTTATCTTCAATTCTAGTTTATTTTTGAGCCTTTGCCATGAATTTGAGGCTGTAATTCTGTTACACTCTTTACAGTATATATACTTAAGGTATTCAGTTTGGTTTAAAATCTTATGAATTCAGCCAAATACCATCACTACCACATATATTTAAATCACCTCTGAACCTTAAAATTTGCACTCTTTCTCTTTTAATTTTTTAAAAAGTTTCTTTCACCAAAAAACAAACAAACAAACAAACAAAAAAACAATAGCTTTCTCAGATAATACTTCTAAAAATTGTCCCTGGTGGGAAAAACCAAAGCAAAAACAATGCCCAGTTTGGATGTGACTGGTGATGGGAGTAAATTCCAATGCTGTAAAGAACAATATTACATAGGAACCTGGAATTTTAGATCCATGAATCAAGGTAAATTGGAAGTGGTCAAACAGGAGATGATAAGAGTGAACATTGACATTTTAGGAATTAATGGACTAAAATGGACTGGAATGGATGAATTTAATTGAGATGACCATTATATCTACTACTGTGGCCAAGAATCCTTTAAAAATAATGGAGTAGCCCTCATAGTCAACAAAAGATTCTGAAATGCAGTACTTGGATGCAGGCTCAAATATGACAGAATGATCTCTTCATTTCCAAACATTCAATATCAAAGTAATCCAAGTCTATACTCTGACCAGTAATGCTGAAGAAGGTGAAGTTCAATGGTTCTGTGATGACCTGCAAGACCTTCTAGAACTAATGCCCCCCAAAGATGTCCTTTTCATTATAGGGGACTGGAATGCAAAAGTAGGAAGTCAAAAGATACTTGGAGTAACAGGCAAGTTTGGCCTTGGAGTGCAAAATGAAGCAGGGGAAAGGCTAACAGAATTTCTCCAAGAAAAGGCACTGGTCATAGCAAACATTCTTTTCCAGCAATACAGGAAACAACTCTATACATGAACCTCACCAGATGGTCAATTACAAAATCAGATTGATTACATTCTTTGCAGCTGAAAATGGAGAAGCTCTATACAGTCATCAAAAAAAAAAAAAAAAAAGACTGGGAGTTGCTGTGACTGAGATGATGAACTTCTTATTGCAAAATTCATGCTTAAATTGAAAACAGTAGGGAAAACACTAGACCATTCAGGTATGACCTAAATCAAATCCCTTACCATTATACAATGGAAGAGACAAATAGATTCAAGGGATTAGATCTGACAGAGTGACTAAAAAGATATGGACAGAGGTTCATTACATTGTACAGGAGGCAGTGATCAAGACCATCCCCAAGAAAAAGAAATGCATAAAAGCAAAATGGCTGTCTGAGGAGGCCTTACAAATAGCTGAGAAGAGAGAAGTTAAAGGCAAAGGAGAAAAGGAAAGGTATACCCATTTGAATGCAGAGTTTCAAAGAATAGCAAGGAGAGATAAGAAAGCCTTCCTCAGTGATCAGTGCAAAGAAATAGAGAAAACAACAGAATGAAAAAGACTAGAGATCTCTTCAAGAAAATTAGAGATACCAAGGGAACATTTCAAGCAAAGATGGGCTCAATAAAGGACAGAAATTGTATGAACCTAACAGAAGCAGGGAGAAGGCAATGGCACCCCACTCCAGTACTCTTGCCTGGAAAATCCTATGGATGGAGGAGCCTGGTAGGCTGCAGTTCATGGGGTCGCTAAGTTGGACATGACTGAGCGACTTTCACTTTCAATTTTCACTTTCATGCATTGGAGAAGGAAATGGCAACCCACTCCAGTGTTCTTGCCTGGAGAATCCCAGGGACAGGGGAGCCTGGTGGGCTGCCATCTATGGGGTTGCACAGAGTCAGACACGACTGAAGTGACTTAGCATTAGTATTAGCAACAGAAGCAGAAGATGTTAAGAAGAGGTGGCAAAAATACAGAGAAGAACTGTACAAAAAAGATCTCATGACCCAGATTATCATGATGGTGTGATCACTCACCTAGAGCCAGACATCCAGGAATGTGAAATAAAGTGGGCCTTAAGAAGCACCACTGCAAACAGAGGAGGTGATGGAATTCCAGTTGAGCTATTTCAAATTCTGAAAGATGATGCCGTCAAAGTGCTCACTCAATATGTCAGCAAATTTGGAAAACTCAGCAGTGGCCACAGAACTGAAAATGGGCAGTTTTCATTCCACTGCCAAAGAAGGCAATGCCAAAGAATGTTCAAACTACCACACAATTGCACTCATCTCACACTCTAGCAAAGTAATGCTCAAAATTCTGTAAGCCACGCTTCAACAGTACATGAACCAAGAACTTCCAAATGTTCAAGCTGGATTTAGAAAAGGAAGAGGAACAAGAGATCAAATTGCCAACATTCATTGGATCATAGAAAAAGGAAGAAAGTTCTAGAAAAACATTTACTTCTGCTTCATTGACTACGCCAAAGCCTTTGACTGTGTGGATCACAACAAACTGGAAAATTCTTAAAGAATGGGAATATCAAACTACTATACCTGCCTCCTGAGAAATCTGTATGCAGGTCAAGAAGCAACAATTAGAACCAGACATGAAACAATGGGCTGGTTCCAATCAGGAAAGGAATACATCAAGGCTGCATATTTTCACCCTGCTTATTCAACTTATATGCAGAGTACATCATGTGAAATGCTGGGCTGGATGAAGCACAAGCTGGAATCAAGACTGCCAGGAGAAATATCAAAAACCTCAGATATGTGGATGAACCCTTATGGCAGAAAGCAAAGAGAAACTGAAGAGCCTCTTGATGAAAGTGAAAGAGGTGATGAAAAAGTTGGCTTAAAACTCAACATTCAAAAAATGAAGATCATGGTATCCTGTCCCATCACTTTATGCAAATAGATGGGGAAACAATGGAAACAGTGATGGACTTTATTTGGGCCTCAAAAAATGGTGACTGCAGCCATGAAATTAAAAGATGCTGGCTCCTTGGAACAAAAGCTATGACAAACCTAGACAATGTATTAAAATTCAGAGATATTACTTTGCCAACAAAGGTTTGTCTAGTCAAAGCTATGGGTTTTCCATTATCATGTATGGTTGTAAGAGTTGGAGTGTAAAGAAAGTGAAGCACCAAAGAAGTGATGCTTTTGAACTGCGGTGTTTAGTATACTCTTGAGAGTCCCTTGGACTGTGAGGAGATCAAACCAATTGTAAAGGAAATAAATTCTGAATGTTCATTTAAAAGACTGATGCTGAAACTGAAGCTCCAATATTTTGCCCACCTGATGTGAAGTACTGACTCATTAGAAAAGACCCTGATGCTGGGAAAGACTGAAGGCAGGAGAAGGGGATGACAGAGGATGAGATGGTTGGATGGCAGCAATGACTCAATGGACATGAATTTGAGCAAGCTTCAGGATTTGGTGATCAACAGGGATGCCTACCGTACTGCAGGCCATGGGGCCACAAAAAGTCCGATACGACTGAGTGACTGAACTGAACTGAACTGAACAGATAGTTGTATCATCCTGTCTTTAAACTATGGGCTGGTGAACCTTCACAACTTTAGGGGTTGTCTCAACTTCTTTGGGGGAATGTATACATGTCCTCAGGGCTTCCCTGGTAGTTCAGCTGATAAAGAATCCACCTACAATGCAGGAGACCCTGGCTCAGTTCCTTGGTTTGGTAGATCTGGAGGAGGGCATAGCAACCCATTCCAGTATTCTTGCCTGAAGAATCCCCATGGACAGAAGAGCCTGGAGGGCTACAGTCCACGGGGGTCACAAACAGTCGGACATGACTGAACGACTAAGCACAGCACAGCACATACATGTCCTACTCAAATATATTATAACACATCCTTGCACGTCTAAGCAAGATTTCTAAACTCAAATAAAATTTACTAGAGGGTTGGATTATGCTCAGCTGCTCAGTCGTGTCCAACTCTTTGCAACCTCATGGACTGTAACCTGCCAGGCTCTTCGGTCCATGGGATTCTCCAGGCAAGAATATTGGAGTGGGTTGTCATTTCCTATTCAGGGGATCTTCCCGACCCAGGGATTAAATCCATATCTTTGCATCTCCTGCATTGGTAGGGGGATGGGTTAGGAGAGGGTTTTTTTCGGTCATTTTTCATCAAGAGAAGATTGAAATCATCAATGGTCTTTTCTTGAGGACTATATTTTCCTGGGTAAGGTTGGCTTGAGGGGATGGGAAGGAGGGATTAGCACCTAATTTTTCCCATTCTCTGGCAGAGCCCACTCATGACATTTGATTAGTTAATATAGGAATATTTTAAACCTGCAAAGGGCCTAGAAAGCTGCAGCTGTTAGGAAATATCAGCTCTGTGATATCCTGGCCCAATAGTCAAGAGAACTGGCTCAGATGCCATTAACCTATTGTGCTTTGTGGAACAAGTCACTTATCCTGTCTTGGCCTAATTTCCTCATCTGTTAAATGAATGATTTGCATTCACTTCTCTTTGGAGCATCTGTATTACTTTATTCACCAGGTATTTAGTGGACACCAACAATGTATAAAGTACTCTGATTGTTAGTTCGTTAATGTAAAAGTAAAGGCATTTTGCAGAGTTACTTCTCCAAGGTCCAGTTTTTTTCATATAGAAAATGGATGTTTCAAATAGCTCCTATCTTACAGGATTTTTCAACTAACCTGTCTATGTGGGATACTCTATAAAAAGACATTCCACATAAGATGTGCTCAAGGTGTAGTAGTAATTACTTTGCCTATTTTAAGTGGGGGTTATAGGCCTTGCCCTCATGGAGACTCTGAGGGCACACAGACAATTTCCATATTGTGATAATGGCTACCATAAGGAAAAGGTTCTGAAGGCAGCTTGTATCCCACCCCATAGCTCCCAGAAGTGGTCTAAAATCAGCCTGTGATTTTTCAACTCTGAACCTCAGGGTATCATTTTCTCTACCTTTCATAGTCAAAGTCATACATAGGGCCTATTCTACTATAGAATTGGTAAAATGTAGTCTCCAGAATGAGTGGTCATCACTTTCAAAATGTATCCAGCTTTTCTTAGCATAAGAACACTTGATGAATGTAAAAAAAAATTCCAGATTTTATTTGGTATTATATATTTTAGTATTTATTATTTTTAAAAATATAAAATGAAAAATTACTACATAGGGATATATTTATAATCAATTTACATATTTAAATCCCAATAATATGAACA
>SJXQ01002631.1:0-100953 GCA_006408695.1 Aepyceros melampus
AAATAGAACTGCCTTATGACCCAGCAATCCCACTGCTGGGCATACACACCGAGGAAACCAGAATTGAAAGAGACAGGTGTACCCCAATGTTCATCGCAGCACTATTTATAATAGCCAGGACATGGAAGCAACCTAGATGTCCATCAGCAGATGAATGGATAAGAAAGCTGTGGTACATATACACAATGGAGTATCAATTTGTTGAAGGCTTGGATAGAACAGACAGATAGAGAAAGGGCAGTTCACTCTCTCTGCTTTGGCAAAACACTCATTTTTTCCCCCTGCCATTGGATATCAACACTCTTGGTTCTTAAGTTTTGGGATTCAGACTGGGAATTACACCATCAGCCCTCAATTCTTAGTCCTTCAGACTGAGTTACATCACTGGCTTTCCTGGTCCTCCAGCTTGCAGATAGCAGATGGAGGGACTTCATGGCTTCCATAATAGCATAAGCATACAATAAATTTCTCTGTGTGTATGTGTGTGTGTGTGTGTGTGTGTGTTTCTCTCTCTCTCTGTCACCATCTATCTCTCTCTCCTTCTCTATCTATAATATATACATATAACATATATATGTATATGTATATATATATCTTATAGGTTCTGTTTCTCTGAAGAGCTTGAGTAATTCAATTGACAAGAATAGCTCAAGAAAGAATTAGCTGGTTTGCAAGCAGAAATAAAGGGAATATTGGGAGACTGGGATTGATATATACACAATACTATATATATATGTATATATATATATAAAAGATTAATACGGACCTACTGTATAGCACTGGGAGTGAAGTGAAAGTCACTCAGTCGTGTCCAACTCTTTGTGACCCCATGGACTATACAGTCCATAGAATTCTCCAGGCCAGAATACTGGAATGGGTAGCCTATTCCTTCTCCAGTGGATCTTCCCACTGGAGAACCAGGGTCTCCTGCATTGCAGACGGATTCTTTACCAACTGAGCTATCTGGGAAGCACAAGGAGCTATACGCAATACTCTGTAATGATTTTGATTCACTTTGCTATACACCTGAAACTAACACAATGTTGAAAATCAACTATAAAATGTGAAAGTGTTAACCACTCAGTCGTGTCCCCGCTCTTCATGACTCCATGGGCTGTAGCCCTTCCAGGCTCCTCTGTCCATGGGATTCTCCAGGCAAGAATACTGGAGTGGGTTGCCATACTATACACCAATAAAATTTTTTTTTAAGAAATAAATGGGAATAGTTTATGGTTGGAAAACCCAGCTGGATTTCAGCCTCAAAGTGTAAAAAAATAAAATTGAGAGCTCTTTGGAAGGACAAATACCCATTGAAATGTTTCAAATTATCAAAATATATCATGGGAAAATCAGACTAATCTTAGTATTAAATAAATACTCAGGTCAAAGATTACCTTAATGTGGTTTTTCCACAGAAGACTGACAACCTCAAGTTGATCCACATTAAAGAAATGGGGAGATATGGAAGCAAGAAAGAAAAAACAAAAACAATCTATAGCAAATCTGAAAACTACATCTGCATAAGAAGTGCAGGTGTGGTAATTGGCACATGTTGCTGACTGAAGCCAAGTCTGTTTTTGAAACAATGGAACTGCTAAACAAACCATAAGCCTGTAAAAAAGACTTATACCACTCCTTGGACCACCAGGATGAAAATAATTCTAAGTCATCAGGGTCAATTTAGGCCATAAGACTTAAAAACAATTCTTAGGCCACCAAAATTATATAGACAAGAAGCAGGCATACCCCTCAAGGCATACCTCAAGGCATACCCGTCATAGTCCATAATGCTTAGTTCAGATATAATACCTGTACAAACATGTATAAGGATTCAATTAATTTTATGAAACTAGCATAGCCTTAACACAAATCTTGTAAAGATAATTCAAAATAATAAGCTAATTGTATTTATGGGTAAAAAAACATACATTTCTAATAAATAATAGTAAATATTGTGGATTGATTAGCTCAATTACCGGGGTCCAGCCCCGGTTGGATCCAGGGTATCTGAAGCAGGGATGGAGTCGGCAATTAAAGAGAAATTAATTAGAGATTTAAAGAGAGATTAGAGAAGAGTAATGTAGTGAGAAAATAGAGGAGAAAAGAGGCTGTATTCCTTTGTTTACATAGAAAGCCAATAAAGCCCCGAGACAAGGGACTTGCACTGTCTATGTAGGCTGCAGGCGCCTGCTTGAATAGCGGAGGGTGCCCCACCTTGGGCTCCCTCTTGCGTGGGTCTTAGAAGCCCAGGCAAATAAGTAGACACTGTGAGCCTCTATGCTCCAGATGGGAATTTAGCCTGAACAAGAAAAGAACGACATGGGGGAGCCAAGCATCGATGCAAGACCCACAGCTTTATTTTCAAAGGCAGCTTATATACCCTCAGTTGTACATAAGGTGGGGGTTGGGATTGGGGGTTCCTGTACACTTGTGGCTGATTCATGTCAATGTATAGCAAAACAAATACAGTATTGTAAAGCAAAACAAACTAAAAAACAAAAATCAATTTAAAAAAAAAGAAAAAAGTTCCAGTATAACTGAAAAAAAGTCAAATAATGAGCTGTCTTGAAAGCATCATATCTGGAGAAAAATCTGAGGAATCAATGAGTGAAAGAGCAGAAGTTGTTTGGTAACTGTTTTTGGATACATTTTGTGTGTGTGTATATGATTTGGAAAGGGATTAGAGTGACTTTGCTCATCTTTAGGAGGCAGAAATAGCACAGAACGGTCAAGGTTATGAGGAAACAAATTTAAGTTCAGTGTAAAGAATGATGCATTTTATGATAGCCAGGTTCAAAATCAGATACATGTGACAGTAATCTTATTAGAAGGAGACTTCAGAGGTGGATAATCCCTTCTATTAAGTTCAAAAAATTTCAATAAGCTCAGGCTATGTGACAGGGTGCGAGGATGTGACCAACACCAAATCTGAGGATGTAAGTTTTGCTTGGATGAGTGGGTGGACTGGGCTGGATATATTTCTCTGAAGAGTCCGCTCTTCTCTAGGATTATGGCTTTGATATGCTAAACCTTCAAGAACAGGTTTACCATGTTACTGAATTTTCATGTACATGAAATAAACATAGACTAAGTTTGATTATAAAATAACATAATACAGTAGAGAGAAATTGCCATTGTATGTGAAACTGTTTTCTAAGCAGATAAATTTGCTGCCCGCTGAGGATCAAGGATATGTTGTGGTTTTTTTTTTTTTTTTTTTCCCTATCATATCCTTAGCTTCATTGAGAGTGTACTGATGCAGATACAGTATTAGAAGCTATAAAATGTGCTGTATCCCCAGCCTAAAAGGGAGAATACATACTAACACATTGGATAATAGGAGACAGACTAATTATTTTTAACTTACCAGAAATTCTTGTATAGTTAATGTTGGTATCAATTTAGCCCTGAAAAGCAATATGTAAATAGAATGCAGAACACAATAATCAGAAAGCTAAACTGTTTGCTATCAGTATAGGTATTTTACATTTACATTTCCTCTTGGCTCATCAGAAATGATTGGAGAACATAAACTATCTCAATGGAATTAATGCAGGTTCTCTACTGCCATTAGTATTTTCAAGTATTATTCTATTCTCTGCAAACTGAAACCATCAGGCATTAAAATGGAAAAACAGTGCTCTTTTAAGATGCAATTATTAACTGTAGCACATTAACACTTTCAAGCTTCAGATTCATAATTAAGACCAAGAGAATTACCCAAGGCTTCCAAAACCATCTGTCAATCCGGCTTTATTGTTAAAGGATATGAATAAATAGACACTTTATTTCATTTTGAAATTGGTGGAAACATAGCTCAATTGATTTAACTTCCAGCTAGAATAATGAAGAAAAAAGTGAAAACATGCTGAAAACAAGTATCTGAAATGACAGTTATATCATCACTACAGACTTCAGTTCAATTTAGTTGCTCAGTCGTGTCCGACTCTTTGAGACCCCATGAATCGCAGCACACCAGGTCTCCCTGTCCATCACCAACTCCTGGAGTTCACTCAGACTCACGTCCATCGAGTCCGTGATGCCATCCAGCCATCTCATCCTCGGTTGTCCCCTTCTCCTCCTGCCCCCAATCCCTCCCAGCATCAGAGTCCTTTCCAATAAGTCAACTCTTCGCATGAGGCGGCCAAAATACTAGAATTTCAGCTTTAGCATAATTCTTTCTAAAGAAATCCCAGGGTCAATCTCCTTCAGAATGGACTGGCTGGATCTCCCTGCAGTCCAAGGGACTCTCAAGAGTCTTCTCCAACACCACAATTCAAAAGCATCAATTCGTTGGCGCTCAGTCTTTTCACAGTCCAACTCTCACATCCATACATGACTACTGGAAAAACCGTAGCCTTGACTAGACGGACCTTAGTCAGCAAAATAATGTCTCTGCTTTTTAATATGCTGTCTAGGTTGGTCATAACTTTCCTTCCTGAAATAAGCGTCTTTTAATTTCCTGGCTGCAGTCACCATCTGCAGTGATTTTGGAGCCCAAAAGAATAAAGTCTGACATTGTTTCCACTGTTTCCCCTATTTCCCATGAAGTGATGGGACCAGATGCCATGATCTTCATTTTCTGAATGTTGAGCTTTAAGCCAACTTTTCCACTCTCCTGTTTCACTTTCATCAAGAGGCTTTTTAGTTCCTCCTCACTTTCTGCCATAAGGGTGATGTCATCTGCATATCTGAAGTTATTGATATTTCTCCTGGCAATCTTGATTCCAGCTTGTGTTTCTTCCAGTCTAGTGTTTCTCATGATATACTCTGCATATAAGTTAAATAAGCAGGGTGACAATATACAGCCTTGATGTACTCCTTTTCCTATTTGGAACCCGTCTGTTGTTCCATGTCCAGTTCTAACTGTTGCTTCCTGACCTGCATACAGATTTCTCAAGAGGCAGGTTAGGTGGTCTGGTATTCCCATCCCTCTCAGAATTGTCCACAGTTAATTGTGATCCACACAGTCAAAGGCTTTGGCATAGTCAATGAAGCAGAAATAGATGTTTTTCTGGAACTCTCTTGCTTTTTCCATGATCCAGCAGATGTTGGCAGTTTGATCTCTGGTTCCTCTGCCTTTTCTAAAACCAGCTTGAACATCAGGAAGTTCACTACAGACTTAGTGACATTTAAAGGGTGATAGTGGAATATTGCAGACTATTATATGGCCATAAGTTTGAAAACTTAGATATATTGGCCAAGTACTTTGAAATACACAAACATTAAATCTTACTCAAGAAATGATAACCTGAACAATACTATAACTTTTAATGAAACCCCAAGTATAGTTGAAAACATTCAGTCAAAAAAAACTTCAGATCCAAGGGCTTTACTAAGTTATACCAAAAATTTAAGAAATGATACCAGTATTATACAAACTATAAAAAATTATATGTACAAACCATCAAATTATTGACTGGATCCAACAATATAAGAAAATGAAAATACATCAATGCCAAGGAGTTTATCCAAATAATATAAGCATGGTTTAATGTTCAAAAACCCTTCAGTGTAACCTAACATAGCAAGTAATTTAAGACAGTAGAGGGTACTTGACATTTAACAGAACTGAACATTTACTCATGCTAGAAAACCTCTCAGTAAATAGAAATGGATAGAAATTTCCTGAAATTGATTAGGAGAACATTAGAAACACTGCAGCTAATAGTCCTCTTAGTAGTAAAAGAATGAATATTTTCCCTGTAACATTATGACCAAGTCAAAGATATTCACTGTTCACTGAGCATCTTAGTGGAATACCTCGCCAGTGCAATAATGTAAGAAAAGCAAATAAAACATGTAACAGGCAAAAATATTGGAAATGATTAAACTATTCCCATTTTCATATGGCATGATTATTTATGTAGAAAATCTCAAGCACAGCTGAAAATAATGTAAACAGAAACAATTTCTCAAAGAAGACAGAAAAATATTATCATATATAATTTAGCAAAATAGCTTATTAAGTAATGATTGTCAGAATTACAAGTACAGTTCTACAAATCCTAATTTATAGTGTGAGAAAGTTACATGTCTTTACTGATACTTATTAGGGAACTAGCTAAAAAGAGTAATGATTTAGAAAATTTGATCAATAACATTCACAGATACCTTACCTAATGGATAAATAAAAAATTTTATTCTTATCCATCAGAAATACCTCCCCTGGTATTTATCTGAAGAAAAAAAAACAATAATTTCAAAAGATATTTATAGCACTATATTAATAGCAGCATTTATCGATCCTAAAAGTTCAATTCAGTGGATACTTTTATAGCGCTGATCAAAGTCATTTGCTCCAGTGCCTTTGGCTGCCTTCAACCATAATGTTTCATTCAATTTGTTTACCAGGTTGATTACAAAAAAAAAAAAAACTTAACCTGTTTCTGTGTCTGAGTATAGAGTAGAACCTGCCTAACTCAGAGTTTTATTTAAATCTGATAAATTATTTAGAGAACTCAGTTGGGTTCATTTTCAGCTAGCATTTTTATGTTTATTTTACACTCATCTTTTGGGTAGCATTCAGATTGTTTTTAATTACTTTCTATGGTAACACTAAATATCATTGCCATTTTATGCATGGTTTCCTTCTATTTTTTTTCCTTAAAAAGTTTCCTTACCAAAGAAGTAGAATTGAGCCCAATTGTGTGAGTATTTTTAATATCCATGGTATATAGTGCCAAATTGCTTTCCAAAAAAAGTTGTGCTAATTTCCGTTACCAGTATGGAGGTAATTATGCTTCTTTTTCTGTCCCCTTATCTCAATCTGAAGTGATTTATGTGGTCAAATAACTCCAATCCATGCTCTAAGATTCACACTAAGTGTAAGAAAACTTTTACTTAATGCCTTATTTTCGATCCTAATTTACAGATGACTTGAACTACACAGGTCAAGTATAACTAAATTATCCAGAGAAACTAAGAATGAAGTTAGAGATAGAGAATTATTATTTTTTTTTTATTTAAATTGCAGCATGGCAGGATGAGTTCACATGAAACTCCTTGCCTATTCCAAGCAGCTAGATAAAAATGTAACAACAATAATAAAATTAAATACAATCTTGAGCTTGAAATAAAGAACAATTCCCATTTTGCAAAAGCTACTGATTAGCTACCACCATAGCTTTAGATAGAGAAAGAGAGCAGTAAGAATTTTTCTTGGAAATAGGACTGTGTTCTGGATTCCCCAGAAACAGCTGGAGTCAGGGATTCATGTGCAAATATTTATTCAACAAAGTTCTTAATGAAAATTCTATAAAAGAGCAAATAAAGCAGGTTAGGAAAGGGAAAGCCTTGATACAAACCACAGTGATAATTCTAGCACATAAAGCATAGCAGAATAATCTATCCCATAGCAAAGAATAAGTGTTTATGCTTTTCCAGTCTGGCTTCAGTGGGTCATCTATTGCAGCCCACGATGTAGGTAGATAAATTTTCAGATTGAATGGTTCTCCCTAGCCAGAGGCAATTTCTGGAAAAGAGGCAGGTATCAGGTATCAGCATCTGGGGAATTGATATCCTGGTGTTCTAAAGGGAATCTGTGCAGGGCACCTGAGTTTCTACTATAAGAAGCGAAAGTTGGAGCTGTCATTTTGAAAAGCATGTGGTCTCAGAAAAGAAAACTAAAATATTCTACTTATTGACTCAAAGAAAACAATGCAGCTTGTCTCTCCCTGTGACTGATTGGAAAATAGGGAAAAGTCTTCTATGCTATATATAAACCTCAAGCTTCCTCCAGGCATGAATGTGAACTACAAATTTTAACTCCTCACATGCTAAAGTGAAGTTGCTCAGTCTTGTCCGACTCTTTGCTACCCCATGGACTGTAGCCTACTAGGCTCCTCCATTGATGGGATTTTCCAGGCAAGAATATACCAAATCCAGAAATTAATATTTGACTGTCCTTGCTTCAGTAATATTGTTAGAAATCCTAATAGAAATAAATGCAGTTGTTTTCTCTTAATTTTCTAGCACCCCAAATGTGTGCCTGATGAATGGTAGGACATTAAAAGTGAACCTACAATAAAAGATATAAAATCCACATCAAGCAACATGTCCCATGAGATGAGTTAGTAGGAACCACATTCAGGATGGATAATATCCAAAGGATAAAATAATAGAACAACCTAAAGCATAGTGCACTACAGTAATATTTTAAATAATTGAAGAGATAAAAGAACCTCCATATTGTTTTCTGTGGAGGCAAATTGGTAAATGGCTGCAACAATTTACATTCCCACCAACAGTGTATGGTTCTCTTTTCTCTACATCCTTGTTAACACTTGTTTTTTCTTGTCTTTTTAGTAATAGCCATTCTAAGAGGCGTGAGGTGGTGTCTCATTGGAGAGAGTATCCTGGATTAGCCAGGTAGGCCCAATGTAAGTAATCACAAGCATCCCTCTGAATTAAAGAGGGAAGGCTGAAAGCCGGAAACAGGTCAGAGTGATACAATTGCTGGTTTTAAAGATGGTGGAAACCCCACAAGCCAAGAAATGCAGTTGGCCTCGGGAAGCTGAAAGACGAAAAGATTCTCTCATAGAGATTTCGAAAGGAACACAGCCATGCCAACACCTTGATTTTAGCCCAGGGAGACTCATTTTGAAAGATTTTGATCTCTGGAACTACAAGCAAATAAGTTTAATGTGTTAAAAACTACTAATTTTCAGATAACTCATTATAGCAATGATTGGAAACTACTGCACTAAATTCTTAGGCCTGCCATGGGCAATAGTGTAACTCTGTAGCTCACTAAAGCTCATGGGGTTTCCTTTTTGCCCACAGAATTGTTTTCAGAATGTGATGTACTGACTGCTTATAGCCTTCTAAGTAAACACAGGCTGCAGGAGGGCTTAGCCTGAGGCCAGGAGAGCATCTTTGGCTTTGATAAGCAGCCACAGATTTCCAGATCTTTAGGGAGTATTTGGGCTTTTAGAAACCTCTCCCAGCTTCCAGAGGCCGACTTAATTGAAGTGTGACCTGGCATGGAGACACTTAAAGTGCTTCAGATAATATTAATATACAGACTAAATTGAAACCTTTCTTAGAGGAGAAATATGACAGCCCATAGATCTTTTAGGAAAGGTAAATAGAAAAATATTTTGCCACTTGTTGCTAGGCTGCCAAGATGATGTCTATTACCCAACACTAGGGAGTTCTAGTTATAAACCATTAGTTTGGGACCTGCAGAGAAGCACAAAATCAGCTACCCTTCAACTTTAGACCTTAGAGCCAGAAAAGCAATCTGTGGTGAACTATGGATTACACGGCAGGAGAATGGAGTCTCCTCCATTAGTCCAAAACGGTGACTAATTTTAAGGTTCAATGTGATACCTATACACTCACATATAAAACCTGCATTTCCTGTGTCTTGAACAAATGTAACTAAAAATGTGTGGCAACCTGGAGCAAAACCTGTGTATTGGGAGCAAAAACAGGCTACTGAGCATGCCCCCTGCATTCAACACCACCAGAGGTGTGGACAAGCCCTCTAGCCACTCTACTGACCTGACCCCTGGACATACCCCTCTACTCATCCCATAGAAGGAATAGTTCAGCCCCCATCACCAAGCCAGTGAACAAGGGAACTCGCTACTTATTCTTGCTTTCTCTGCTACAGCAGGGCCCTAGTGAAGCCTTGCCTGAATTTCTTGTCTGGCCTCCAGACAATTTCTTCTTGGAAGGCTAAGAACCCTTCACTTCAGTCAAAATGTGTTCTTGACTGTGCATACCCATTTCTCCAACATCACATATGTGCTGATCTCATCCCAACCCCTTTGGAGCAGTTCCTCAGAATTACTGAGAAGCTTTCTTCCTGAATATAGTTCTCATTTTGCCCCAAATAAAACACAACTCTTCACATTTTGCATTTATTTTCAGTCAACAAAGCTCATTAAATAAAACGCTTGCTGCTACCAAAAAAGAAAAGAAAAAATGGAAGAGAGAAAGATTGCCTTTGGGAGCTGAAATATTGAACCACACTGGTCTGAGAATTTCAGAAGTAGCAGCAACATCATCTCAGGAATCCATGCAGAGGTGACTTTTTTTTTCCCCCCAGTTAAAGTCATTCCAGTTAATTCTTCCAGGCGTTTGAATCAATGGACAATAGCAAGCAGGTATTAAGAAACTAAACCTGTGGTTTTCAAACATGTTTGCCTACTAAAATCACCCAAGGACCTGCCCAGGTGCTAAACCAATCCAACTAAACAGGAATCTCTGTATTTAGAACCTGGGGTTAGTTTTTTAAGTGCCTCAGGTGACTTTCCAGTGGTCTTAACCTTACTAGTTAGTTCTAATCCAAGATATTGTGAAGGCTGTTTTACTAGACAAGTCACTTCCTGAGCACCAGAAGCAAAACCTTAAATAATAGAAACAAGATGTTTTGGATATCATAGATGGAGAAAGAGGTATCTCAAGTCCTGGGGGCTGGGGCTCCTGTCTATGAATCTATGAACATTCCAAGAAGGAAACAGTTTAAAATGACATTTAGTGAAAGAAAAGAGAGTTGATGTGGGTATATTGTTTATCATACCTCGATCTCTCACCCTCAAAATAATGATATTGAGTTATGCCAAGTACTTTCTTACAAAGAATCTCCTTTTTTGAATTAATTCTGCATACCTAGACTGAGAGGCATCCCAACAAGATTAGAAACAAGATGACTTTCTCTCTTCCTGCTGAATGTGGCCATGTCTTTGGGGCAGTGTACTGGAAAAGGAAATGGCAACCCACTCCAGTATTCTAGCCTAGAGAATCCTGTGGACGGAAGAGCTTGGTGGGCTGCTGTCCACAGAGTCGCACAGAGTCGGACACGACTGAAGCCACTTAGCATGCATGCATGCATTGGAGAAGGAAGTGGCAAGCCACTCCAGTATTCTTGCCTGGAGAATCCCAGGGATGGAGGAGCCTGGTGGGCTACCATCTATGGGGTTGCACAGAGTTAGACACTACTGAAGCGACTCAGCAGCAGCAGCAGCTGGATATTATGGAAACATAATTTAACCTGAGATAAGCACCTTTAGGAATTTGATGTTGGCTTTTCTAATTTAGATGAAAATGGGGTCAGTTCATCATTTGGACTCCCTAAATATAGGTTACCTGGTGTTACTTTAGCTGTTTTTCTGGATATATAACCAGAAAATGGTTATACGACCCAATATGACCCAACTGGGTCATGTGGTAGTTCTATTTTTTAGTTTTTTTTAAGGAACCTCCATGCTGTTTTACACAGTGGCTGCACCAATTTACATTCCCACCAATAATGTGAGAGGATGTTTCCCCACCCACTCCAGCATTTATTTTTTGCAGACTTTTGATGACAGCCATTAGCAAGGGGTTAATATTCAAAATATACAAAGAGCACATACCACTCAACATCAAAAAGATGAGCCAATCAAAAAATGAGCAGAAGATCTTAATAGACATTTCTCCAAAAGTGACATTTCAGTAATAAATTTAGAAGACAGAAGCAAGAGGCTTCCCAGGTAGCTCAATGGTAAAGAATCTGCTGCAAATACAGGAGACATGGGATTGATTCTTGATTTTATGGAGGAGGAAATGGCAAGCTGCTCCAGAATTTTTGCCTGAAAAATCCCTGGACAGAAGAGGCTGGTGGGCTGCAGTTCATGGGGTCACAAAGAGTTGGGCTGACTGAGCACAGATACACACGTTCATTTCATCTAGGATTCTTTAGCCCACTGTCCTCCTTTCTATAGGTCTAGGATCAGGCTCCTTTCCATGTGAAGAGGCATGTTGCAGTCACAACCACATTAGAACCAGATAGTTGAGTCTCTGATTCTGAAATTCAGTCATTCTTGCGCAGATCACCATACTTTCTGTCCCATTCTTGAGTATTTGTGGTATGTTGGCCTCCACATACCACAAGAAATAATGTTGCACTATTTCTTCCAAACATGGGTAAAGTTATCGTTGAGTTTCCCTTAAAATTCAACCTGGGGTTCCCTGGTGGCTCAGTGGTAAAGAATCCACCAGCCAGTGCAGGAGACAGGAGTTTGTCCCTCATCCAGGAAAATTCCACATGCCACCGAGCGACTAAGTCCATGTGCTGCAACTACTGAGCCTTTGCTCTCAAGTCCAGGGACCACAATTTTTGAGCCCGTGCACAGCCACTACTGAAGCCAGTACACCCTAGAGCCTGTGCTGCCACAAGAGAAGCCACCACAATGAGGGAGCTGCACACTGCAATGAAGAGTAACCCTGCAGCTAGAGAAAAGCTCACACAGCAACAAAGACCCAGGGCAGCCAATTAAAAAAAAAAAAAAAAACAAACTTCAACATGATTAACTGAAAATTACTTATTAGAGAAGCAATGACTTATTGATTGCTGTCTTCACCCTGACTTCTAAGTTCTATAACTTCAAGGAGCAACATGATTTCAGTTAAGTAGAACTCATTATTAGAACAAATATTTCTATACAAATGAATGCAAGCATAATTTGAATTGTGAATATAGTCTACTATTTCTAGAGTTTCATCAAAATACTGATCAATATGTGAAAAATCATAAAATTTGTTGAATGTAATTCTGATTTATAATTGAAATAAAAGACTATGAAGCCCTTATAAGCTGTAAAAGACAGTTGGTGATTTGTAATCTCAAGGCGATTTGTAAATGCATTTCTTTTGCTGTGAACTGTCTATAAATACATTTTGCCACTTTATATTGATATCTTTTGATATTCAGGAGTTCACATATCGGGAATATGAGTCTTTGCAGTTCAAGACTGAATAATTTTTCTACTTAGACTGATCAGTCAGGAAGTTTAGATTCCTAATTAACTGTCGCTCAGAGGGACCATGATCAACTCACCACAACAGAAGAGCAGTGCGATCAGTTTTGTGTGATGACTGCTGCAGCCCCATGGCCCACTGTGGTAACCATGACTACCGTCTCTGGCTGCTAAGGGTCACCCCTTGGCCATCTACAAGGCGATTTGTAAATGCATTTCTTTTGCTGTGAACTGTCTATAAATACATTTTGCCACTTTATATTGATATCTTTTGATATTCAGGAGTTCACATATCGGGAATATGAGTCTTTGCAGTTCAAGACTGAATAATTTTTCTACTTAGACTGATCAGTCAGGAAGTTTAGATTCCTAATTAACTGTCGCTCAGAGGGACCATGATCAACTCACCACAACAGAAGAGCAGTGCGATCAGTTTTGTGTGATGACTGCTGCAGCCCCATGGCCCACTGTGGTAACCATGACTACCGTCTCTGGCTGCTAAGGGTCACCCCTTGGCCTCTACAGTACTAGGATCCCATTACCAAGGTTGAATTCCGGAAGACTTTCAAAGCTGACGTTTCCAGTAGTCATCCTTGGCCTTGGGAGGGTAGTCACACATGAGAGATTTAAGCATCCTGATGTTCTCATGTCTAATGTATTGTTCAGGATCTTGATGGAGAGAGTGTCCTCTCAGTGTTATAGGAAACATAATTATTTAAGCGCATCTTTAGTAAATCAAGTTTCATAGCTCTGTTTGCCTGAGATTTTTGATTCCTGACTCTACATTGTACTACTTCCTGTTACCTTCAACTTTGAAGATAGTTCACTAATGAGAAGAGGTTTCAGTCAAGCAAGCACTTTAAAAGCCACTTCCGGGTACTTGAGCTAAAGTGAGTCCAGAATTCTGTTTTGTGTGCCAGTAGGACTGGGCCAAATGCTGCTATACATTATGACCCTTCTTCTTTAGTCTAGTTCCCATAAAACCCATTCCCACATTCATCACCCACAACAGTTTCTGCTGACGTGTAATAGCAAAACCTTGCATCTTGTGTGTATGAATATCCTCCTAGATAGACGTGTACCTCAAAACAGCTTGATCTCTGAGTTTAGCTAAGCACCTTAAAAAGGAAGAAGGCTCATGTGGGTATTTAACAATGAGCATCAACTAAGTCAAGAAGCCATCATCCAGTACTCTGGCAAAGTGGTGGCCAACTTCCTTGGAAGGGGAGAGATTGTTTCTGTAGGCACTGATGGCTCATCCATATTTGAAGGTTCAGAGTACTCAGATTCATTGGAATTTGCCTCAATTGCCTGCTTCCAATTCATATGAGTCCACTGTTTCCTCAATAACACATTAATGCTAAAGTAGACAACTGACAAAGCTGCAGCTGTGTTGCAATTCAGCCACCTGAAAAATAACCTTGTTTTGTTTTTTAAAAAAATGTTGAACCTTAGTCATATAAAATAAAACTTTTATCAATCACAGACATTCTTGAGTTTCCTACTTGTGAATGGAACTAGGAATTTAAAGCCCAGATATTGTCATTTGTTTAAGGCCCTTTCTATTATAGAAGGCCCACACCATACAATAGTCTTGAATGTTTTATGCCCATTACACTATTTCAGTAGTCACTTAGCCTCCCAAATCATTTCTTTATGCATTTGTGCTCAGGCAACACTGAGTGATCATTTAATTACTGTTTGCTATTACAAACCACGAACCCTGCAGTGACCTATCTTGTATTTGTTGTGAAGTCATGATTAGCTTCAAGTCTAATCAAATCAGTGAATGAATTCCAGTTTTCATTTCTGCATTTTTTTTTTCCTAGTCACAGGGCTGTTACTAAAAATCAGTTTAGGATAATAGAAGCTACTCTAAATAGTCTATATATTTGCTATGTTCTAGATGTTTGAATATATAGATTAGGGGATTAAACAGCCATTAGGAAAGCAAAAGTCAATAATGATTCCTTATTTTGAAGTATCAGTGAAGATGGTCCCTCACGCTTACCAGGAAACTGCAGTAAATCTCAGTATCTGGATATAATTCACTGGTTCTTTCGATCAGAAGCTGTAAAACAGTGGTTTTCAGAAACTCAGTAGTTAATCTACTGTTTTTCTTCAATTTTTATATTGGAGTATTTAATTGATTGGGGTTCCCTGGTGGCTCAAAAGTAAAGAATCTGCCTGCAATGCAGGAGACCCAGGTTCAATCCCTATGTTGTGTTAACTTCAGGTGTACAGGAGAGATTCAGTTATACATATACATGTATCTTTTCTTTTTCAAATTACTTTCTCATTTAGGTTATTGCAGAATATGGAGCAGAGTTCCCTGTGCTATACAGCAAAATGCAGTGGTCATGAATTTTTTCTATAAGAGGATGAAGAATAAACATATTTTGCTTTTCAAGCCATGTGGTCTGTCTCAGGTTTTCCGCTCTGTGGTGATATCACTAAAATGGCCATTTACAGTTCATAAAAGGATGCGGTTGGCTTTCAATAAAACTTTCTTTATAAAACAGAAGGGTATGACTTGAGAGCCACAGTCTGACACCTGTAGTTGAGGAAAATGTGTATTTGGACACTTGGGTATTGGAGAAGAGAGCTAAGGGATAGTTCTTATTGCTTCCTAGAAGTCAAGAAAAAGGAATATTAATGGCCTTTAGAATATCTGTTAATTAGAAGATTTAAAGTATTTTGAAGGTTAATGCTTCATTACAGTCTTCATGGAATTTGTCATGTTAATCCTTAAAAACATGTAGAATTACTCTCATCACCAGTAGATTTGAAATAAGTAAAATACTACTGACATGATTTTTTATAAAGATCTTCAGTAAAATTGAGCTTACAGTAATCAACCTTCAAATGAGAAAATTGCTAGTGAATTTTAAACTTAGTAAGTATAACTTTTCTGATAAACATGTGGTGTGCTTAAAATTTCAGAAAATCTGAGAGAAGTAATTTTTATGCCCTATAGATTGTCTCAAGCATGTTTTGTTTTTAATAAACTGCTTCCCTGATGGCTCAGTGGGTAAAGAATTCTCCTGCAATGCAGGAGACACAGGAGAAGCAGGTTTCATCCCTGGGTTGGGAAGGTCCCCTAGAGAAGGCAATGGCAACCCACTCCAGTATTCATGCCAGGAAAACCCCATGGACAGAGGAGCCTGGCAGGCTATGGCCATGGGGTCACAAAGAGTGGGACACAACAGCACCTAAGGGCAAGCATATTTGTAATAGCTGTACCACAGTATTCCTTTGAAATTTAACAGTTTTCTGGAAAGTATGGAAGATGAGATCATATTTTTAGTCTTGTTTCAGCATTTATCCAGCTTTATAAAAATAGGTATGTCTCTTAAACTTTTTCTTAACAATTTTTGGTAAATACTGGGAAAGCACTTTTTTAAATGCCTTATGTCTTACACATGACAATATGTATTGATTTACTGAATGGGACAGAAAGGAGCCATTAGCTATTTTGAGAAGAACTAGGAAGATTTATCTTAAATTGTTATTGGTTGAAACATTATGTCAAGGGGGACATTTTTCAAAATAGTATTAAAATTTAGACTGACAACAAAACTAATTCTGTTTTTGTGGTGTGTGTGCCTCTAAAATTCCAACGTGCTCCAATAAAGTGGTAAAAAATAAGCAAAAATATTTGGAAACATTTGAGTCACTTATTTTTGCCATGATTTATTTGAATATGTAATGGGCATTATCTTAGCTAGTGAATTGGAAAGGATGCAAACTGAACACTGACCATTCTAAGAGGCTCCTCCATTATCAGTACTTTGTTTTCTTTGTAATGTTTTGTTTTCATCCATAAAATGGATCTAAACTTAAAAAAATAACAGGAAATAACTCTTAAACCTGGAAATTTAATAAGGCAAGCTATTGTAAAATTCTTATCATTCTGTTTTCTTTTACATGAAAATCATGGAAAGTGGTAAAGGAGTAAGTGAAAGTCATTCAGTCATGTCTGACTCTTTGCAACCCCATGGACAATCCATGGAATTCTCCAGACCAGAATACTGGAGTGGGTAGCCTTTCCCTTCTTCAGAAAGGAGTCAAATAAACCTTAATACCAGGTTAATCCATTGATGTTCATTAACAAAGATTCGTGCTGGTGCCAAGTCAGGGACCGACTAGAGTAAGATCTTACTAGTCCAAACTGAATTTTGTGTCCACCTCCTACTCTGAAAGAAAGAAAAAGCTGGCTTATTTTATATACTGCAAGTTTCCATAAGCAAAGTGGCTCATTTTAAAATGTTCACAGTGTGTACTACTTCTCTTTGCTCTAACATATCAACTTTGTTATATTATACTTTGAAGGACTCAAATATTAAGAGGTCTTTCATAAAACCTTGAAGAATGTGTATTTGTAATCAACAGTATGTATTAGAAATCATATAAGGTCTTTCTCTTTGACCTAGTACTTCTATGATAAAATATTTTAATAAATATACACAAAACACTAACAAAATGTATATAATAAAAATTGTTTAAAAAGCTAAGAATATTTTCAAGTCATTAAACTTTATGAACCACAAATGATAAGTAGACATTAAATCTAAAGGAGGCAAGAATATACAGTGGATTAAAGACAATCTTTTTAACAAGTGGTGCTGGGAAAACTGGTCAACCACTTGTAAAAGAATGAAATTAGATCACTTTCTAACACCATACACAAAAATAAACTCAAAATGGATTAAAGATCTAAACGTAAGACAAGAAACTATAAAACTCTTAGAGGAGAACATAGGCAAAACACTCTCTGACATAAATCACAGCAGGATCCTCTATGATCCACCTCCCAGAATACTGGAAATAAAAGCAAAAATAAACAAATGGGATCTAATTAAAATTAAAAGCTTCTGCACAACAAAGGAAACTATAAGCAAGGTGAAAAGACAGCCTTCTGAATGGGAGAAAATAATAGCAAATGAAGCAACTGACAAACAACTAATCTCAAAAATATACAAGCAGCTTATGCAGCTCAACTCCAGAAAAATAAATGACCCAATCAAAAAATGGGCCAAAGAACTAAATAGACACTTCTCCAAAGAAGACATACGAATGGCTAACAAACACATGAAAAGATGCTCAACATCACTCATTATCAGAGAAATGCAAATCAAAACCACAATGAGGTACCATTTCACACCAGTCAGAATGGCTGCGATCCAAAAGTCAACAAGCAATAAATGCTGGAGAGGGTGTGGAGAAAAGGGAACCCTCTTACACTGTTGGTGGGAATGCAAATTAGTACAGCCACTATGGAGAACAGTGTGGAGATTCCTTAAAAAATTGCAAATAGAACTGCCTTATGACCCAGCAATCCCACTGCTGGGCATACACACCGAGGAAACCAGAATTGAAAGAGACACGTGTACCCCAATGTTCATCGCAGCACTGTTTATAATAGCCAGGACATGGAAGCAACCTAGATGTCCATCAGCAGATGAATGGATAAGAAAGCTGTGGTACATATACACAATGGAGTATTACTCAGCCATTAAAAAGAATACATTTGAATCAGTTCTAATGAGGTGGATGACACTGGAGCCAATTATACAGAGTGAAGTAACCCAGAAAGAAAAACACCAATACAGTATACTTACACATATATATGGAAAGATGATAATGATAAACCTGTACGCGAGACAGCAAAAGAGACACAGATGTATAGAACAGCCTTTTGGACTCTGTGGGAGAGGGAGAGGGTGGGATGATTTGGGAGAGTGGCAGTGTAACATGTATGATATCATAAGTGAAATGAATCGCCAGTCTAGGTTCGATACAGGATGCAGGATGCTTGGGACTAATGCATGGAGATAATCCAGACAGATGGTATGGGGCGGGAGAGGGGAGGTGGGGGTCGGGATTGGGAGTTCATGTACACTCGTGGCTGATTCATGTCAATGTATAGCAAAAGGAATACAGTATTGTAAAGCAAAACAAACTAAAAAATAAAAATTAATTTAAAAAAAGACCTAAAACCACAAAATTCCTGTAAGAGACCATAGGATTAAGCTACTCTACATTGGTCTTGGCAATGATTTTTAAAATTTGACATCAAAAGCAAAGGCAACAAAAATAATATAAACAACTAGGACTGAACTGAACTAAAAGCTTCTGCACAGCAAAAGAAACCATCGACAAGATGAAAAAGCAACCTACAGAGTGGGTTTTGCAAATATTTGCAAACCATAGATCTGATAAGGATTAACATTGAAAATATCTTAAAAAACTTACACAACTTAATAGTAGAACAAAGCCCTACTAAAATATGGGCAGAGGATCTGAATACACATTTTTCCAAAGAAGACATACAAAAGGTCAACAGGCATGTAAAAATATGTTCAAAAGACCATCTGACCTGTCTCCTGAGAAATCTGTATGCAGGTCAAGAAGCAACAGTTAGAACTGGATGTGGAACAACAGACTATTTCCAAATTGGGAAAGGAATACATCAAGGCTGTATATTGTCACCCTGCTTATTTCACTTCTATGCAGAGTACACCATGTGAAATGCCAGGCTGGATAAGCATAAGCTGGAATCAAGATTGCTGGCAGAAATACCAATAACCTCAGATATGCAGATGACACCACCCTTATGGCAGAAAACAAAGAACTAAAAAGCCTCCTGATGAAAATGAAAGAGGAGAATGAAAAAGTTGGTTTAAAACTCAACAATCAGAAAACTAAGATCATGGCATCTGGTCCCATCTCTTCACGGCAAATAGATGGGGAAACAATGGAAACAGGGACAGACTTTATTTTGAGAGGCTCCAAATCACTGCAGATGGTGACTGCAGCCATGAAAATAAAATATGATTACTCTTTAGAATAAAAGCTATGGCCAACCTAGACAGCACATTAAAAAGCAGAGACAATACTTTGCCAACAAAAGTCCATCTCGTCAAAGCTATGGTTTTTCTAGTAGTCATGTATGGATGTGAGAGTTGGACTATAAAGAAAGCTGAACACTGAAGAATTGATGCATTTGAACTGTGGTGTTGGAGAAGACTCTTCAGAGTGCCTACTTTATTTTGAGAGGCTCCAAATCACTGCAGATGGTGACTGCAGCCATGAAAATAAAATATGATTACTCTTTAGAATAAAAGCTATGGCCAACCTAGACAGCACATTAAAAAGCAGAGACAATACTTTGCCAACAAAAGTCCATCTCGTCAAAGCTATGGTTTTTCTAGTAGTCATGTATGGATGTGAGAGTTGGACTATAAAGAAAGCTGAACACTGAAGAATTGATGCATTTGAACTGTGGTGTTGGAGAAGACTCTTCAGAGTGCCTTGAACAGCAAGGAGATCCAACAAGTCCATTCTAAAGGAAATCAGTCCTGAATATTCATTGGAAAGACTGATGCTGAATCTGAAACTCCAATACTTTGGCCACCTGATTCGAAGAACTGACTCATTGGAAAAGATCCTGATGCTGGGAAAGATTGAAGGCAGGAGGAGAAGGGGACGACAGAGGATGAGATGGTTGGATGGGATTACCGTCTCGATGGACATGAGTTTGAGTAAGCTCCAGGAGTTGGTGATGGACAGGGAAACTTGGTGTGCTGCAGTCTATGGAGTCGCAAAGAGTCGGACATGACTGAGCGACTTCAGTTCAGTTCAGTCTCTCAGTCATGTCTGACTCTTTGCAACCCCACGAATTGCAGCACGCCAGGCCTCCCTGTCCATCACCAACTCCCAGAGTTCACTCAGACTCACGTCCATCAAGTCAGTGATGCCATCCAGCCATCTCATCCTCTGTCATCCCTTTTTCCTCCTGCCCCCAATCCCTCCCAGCATCAGAGTCTTTTCCAATGAGTCAACTCTTTACATGAGGTGGCCAAAGTATTGGAGTTTCCGCCTTAGCATCATTCCTTCCAAAGAAATCCCAGGGCTGATCTCCTTCAAAATGGACTGGTTGGATCTCCTTGCAGTCCAAGGGACTCTCAAGAGTCTTCTCCAACACCACAGTTCAAATGCATCAATTCTTCAGTGCTCAGCCTTCTTCGCAGTCCAACTCTCATATCCATACATGACTACTGGAAAAACCATAGCCTTGACTAGACCGACCTTAGTCAGCAAAGTAATATCTCTGCTTTTGAATATTCTATCTAGGTTAGTCATAACTTTTCTTCCAAGGAGTAAGCATCTTTTAATTTCATGGCTGCAGTCACCATCTGCAGTGATTTTGGAGCCCAAAAAAGCAAAGTCTGACACTGTTTCTACTGTTTCCCCATCTATTTCCCATGAAGTGATGGGGCCAGATGCCATGATCTTCGTTTTCTGAATGTTGAGCTTTAAGCCAACTTTTCCACTCTCCTTTAGCATCATTCCTTCCAAAGAAATCCCAGGGCTGATCTCCTTCAAAATGGACTGGTTGGATCTCCTTGCAGTCCAAGGGACTCTCAAGAGTCTTCTCCAACACCACAGTTCAAATGCATCAATTCTTCAGTGCTCAGCCTTCTTCACAGTCCAACTCCCATATCCATACATGACTACTGGAAAAACCATAGCCTTGACTAGACCGACCTTAGTCAGCAAAGTAATATCTCTGCTTTTGAATATTCTATCTAGGTTAGTCATAACTTTTCTTCCAAGGAGTAAGCATCTTTTAATTTCATGGCTGCAGTCACCATCTGCAGTGATTTTGGAGCCCAAAAAAGCAAAGTCTGACACTGTTTCTACTGTTTCCCCATCTATTTCCCATGAAGTGATGGGGCCAGATGCCATGATCTTCGTTTTCTGAATGTTGAGCTTTAAGCCAACTTTTTCACTCTCCTCTTTCACTTTCATCAACAGGCTTTTTAGTTCCTCTTCACTTTCTGCCATAAGGGTGGTGTCATCTGCATATCTGATGTTATTGATGTTTCTCCTGGAAGAGATTAAAGAAATACAGATTACAAATGGAAGAGATAGACGTTTCCAAAAGAAAATACTTTACCAATGAAATAATTAATTATTTCTGGCTGCTAGACTGAGATAATGCTCCAAGGCTAGCTACATGAGTTTTAACTTACATTTGAATCATTTATCAGTCTTTAACTGCTATGTCCATTATTGTCAAGTTGTCTTCAGAGTCAGTGAATTTATAGTTACTTCTTAATTTTATTGTGAAGGGAAATCAACAGCTTATTCCTTTATTGTTTCAGGTAGGCTAAAGATAATTGAAAAGTGAAAGTGTTAGTTGCTCAGTTATGTCCAACTCTCTGCGATCCTATGGACTAGTCCATCAGGCTCCTCTGTGCATGACATTTCCCAAACAAGACTACTGGATTGGGTTGCCATTCCCTTTTCCAGGGGATCTTCCCAACCCAGGGATTGAACCCATGTCTCCTGAATTGCAGGCTGAGTCTTTATTGTCTCCTGGAGAAGGCAATGGCACCCTACTCCAGTACACTTGCCTGGAAAATCCCATGGACAGAGGAGCCTGGTAGGCTGCAGTCCATGGGGTCACAAACAGCTGGACATGACTGAGTAACTTCACTTTCTTCTTTTTCTTTTCTTTATTGCCTGAGCCACCAGGGAAGGCTAAAGATAAGGGAGAATTAAAAATGCCATCTATTGTTTATAATATTTTCACAGACGTTCTCTACTAGTTTAAAGTAAGTGAAAGCAATTTTTGTTGTTGTTCAGACACTCAGTCATGTCTGACTCTGTGCGACTCCATGGACACAGCATGTCAGGCTTCCCTGTCCTTCACCAGCTACCGGAGCTTGCTCAAACTCATGTCCATTGAGTCAGTGATGCCATCCAAAGTCTCATCCTGTCATCCTCTTCTCCTCCTGCCTTTTATCTCTCCCAGTACTAGGATCTTTTCCAATGAGTCGGCTCTTCTCATCAGGTGGCCAAAGTATTGGAGCTTCAGTTTCAGCATCAGTTCTTCCAATGCACTTTCAGGGTTGATTTCCTTTAGGATTGACTGTTTTGATTTTCTTGCAGTCCAAGGGACTCACAAGAGTCTTCTCCAACACCACAATTCAAAGGCATCAATCAGTTCTTTAGTGCTTAGCCTTCTTTATGGTCCAACTCTCACATCTGTATGTGACAATTGGAAAAACCATAGCTTTGACTATACAGACCTTTGTAAGCATAGTAATGTCTTTGTTTTTAATACGATATCTAGGTTTGACTAGCTTTTCTTCCAAAGAGAAAGGATCTTTTAATTTCATGATTGCAGTCACCACCCACAGTAATTTTGGAGCCTAAGAAAATAGTCTTTGACTGTTTCCATTGTTTCTCCATGAAACATGGCATGAAGTGATAAAACTGGATGCCATGATCTTAGTTTTTTGAATGCTGAGTTTTAAGCCAGCTTTTTCACTCTCCTCTTTCACCATCAGGAGGCCCTTTAGTTCCTCTTCACTTTCTGCCATAAGGGTGGTGTCATCTGCATATCTGAGATTATCAATATTTCTCCCAGGAATTGATTCCAGCTTGTGATTCATCCAGCCTGTCATTTCGTGTAATGTAAGTTAAATAAACAGAGTGACAATATAGAGCCTTGACATACTTCTTTTCCAGTTGTTCCATGTCCATTGTTACATGTCCGATTCTAGCTGTTGCTTCTTGACCTACATGCAGATTTCACAGGAGGCAGGTAAGGTGGTCTGGTATTCCCATCTCTTAAAATTTTTTCCACAGTTTGTTGTGATCCACACAGTCAAAGGCTTTAGGGTAGTCAGTGAAGCAGAAGTAGATGTTTTTCTGAAATTCTCTTGCTTTTTCTATGATCCAACTGATGCTGACATTTTGATCTCTGGTTCCTCTGCCTTTTCTAATCCAGCTTATACATCTGGAAGTTCTTGGTTCAAATACTGTTGAAGTCTATCTTGGAGGATTTTGAGCATGACCTTGCTAACATGTGAAATGAGTGCAATTGTGTGGTCGTTTGATAGTATTGTGATTTAGTTTTATGTTTTCCCCAGAAACTTGGTTTTAAGCATCTATATAAGAGGCATCATGGACTATGAATTTAAAGATAGACATTTTCTCTCTCTTTCCTTCTCTCCCTCCATCCCCTCCTCTCTGTCTCTTTCTCTGTCCTCCTTTCCTCCCTCCCTTCCTCTATCTTATCCATAGTATAAATACTACTGACTTGAAAATTTAACAGTATTTCCCTCCTCTCAGTGTTCTCTCTAAGGGTGTCCTAGGATGATGCTTAATTAGAAAATATAATGATTTTAATCTTTAATTCTATTAACTAGGTCCAAAACAGTATGACTGTATTGGTGTGATTTATTTTTGACCAACATTTCCAAGCTAATTTTGCAATTAGTAGACTCAGTTGAGATATTATCAACTAATTAATGAAATTAGCTTATTATTTGCATAATAACATTCCTCAGCCATCAATCACACTTGAATAAGAGTTAGGAACTTTATGGTGGTTTATTAACAGGCAGTGTGGGATGACTTGTTGGATGATGTAAAAAGCCTGGAGAACAAGATCACTTCTTTGTTTGTACAGCCTTTGACAAATTAAAGAGCCAGACTTTAATCTGAAAAAATGGTCTCCATTTTTTCCTTAGAACTGTTTCTTAAAATCCATGGACAGTCCATATACCTTTCTGGTATCATTTACCCAAATTTAACCTTGGAATGAGTTAGGTTTGATTCTAGTTCTGACCCCTCAAAGCTCTGAACCACAGATAAATCAATTCATCATTGCTCAGTTATTTTTATGAATATTTGCCTCACACAATTATTTTGAGGATTAAGTGAGAAAATGTTTGTGAAAGCACTTTAAACTATAAAGCTACATAGAAATATATATATTTTTATATTTATCATCACTTTTTAATATGTCCTCATTTAAGGTCGCTAAAAGTAATGCCTTAGGCCATGGGACCCCAACCTCTAATGTCTGATAATCTGAGGTGGAGCTGATACAATAATAATAGAAACTAAGTCTAAGGTGCTTGAATCATCCAGAAACATGGAAATAATGTCTTCCGCAAAACTGATCCTTGGTGCCAAAGTGTTGGGGGACTGTAGATTTAGGTAATAGTTATTTATGTATATATTTGTATAAAGCTAGGTAGTAAGCAACGGGGTAGTAAGTTAAAATCAGGTCTGATTTTTATTCTCCCCCATAAGCACATCCCATAAATGTGTGTTGAAATGTTTATTAAATGTTTTATAAGTTTGTTCCTGCATTTTAAAAATGCTTCCTATCAAGCACAGCCCTCAGTTTTCAAATAACTCACCTTATTGATCTCTTATACTTAGCTGGAAACTGTCTTGAACATTTTTAATGCAAAACCTCATTTAAAATCATCCCAACATCTCTATAAGTCAAGGTGCTGTGGTAATCTCTTCCTTTAAAATGAGACTTTCTTACTGCAGACATTTTCTGATTCTGAAAAGAATGTGCTTACCTTTACACACTGGAAAGACAGATGTATCAGCTTGTGGTCCCACTCCTGGGAAATCTGTCATAAAAAGGGATTTGTTTTGCAACATCCTCAGCATCAATTACGTTTAACACGGGAAACTTCAATTTCCTTGCCTAGCATATCTGTGACATTTTCACTGACCTCTTAATTGAGAAAAAGCTGAGCCACAGGCTGTCAATTTGGATAATTTTAAAGATGAAATGGAGATTTTTATTGATTTCATTCCAAAAGCATCAAGGCATGGACATGAGGCCCCACCAACAGGAGCTTTGGAGAACATGATCCTTAGGAGCAGAGTCTGTATCTCTCACAGGGCCTATGACAGCATGGAAAACGTAGGCTCCCAATAAGTGTCTGATGAATAGAAATGGATCAAGACTTGTATTAAGTGAGATACTAGAAGAAAAAGGCAAAGCAACAAATAACAGTAGGTCATTGGAGAAATGAAGCAGAGGTAAATTGCCCTCCATTTCAGATCCATAAGTATAGTAAGTTGACATGGGGTATCCTCCAGAATATGTTTAATGATGAACAATTTGTTTTATTTCATCACTTGCCCAGAGAAGAGAAATATGAAACAGTACTTGGAATGAATTTGAAGAAAAAACCTTTGTTTAATCAAACCATATTGTGGTTTGTTAAATGAGGAAGCTGGATGAAAACACCTTGGAACTTCAAAATATCCATCACATGGAGAACATTGATATAATACTTGAGAGCATGTAGCCTTCTCATCTTTGTCACCAATTCCTTCCCTTAGATGATGGGACTACATATTGGGGTGAGTAGGAGAAATATGAGATTTCAAGTCAGGCCAACAAGTTCAAATGTTATCTCTAATACTCTGAGCTTGAGCAAGTTACTTCTCTCTGATGGTGCTTCTCAAATGTGGGGAGTGAATAGAATCACCTAGGACTCCCAGGTGCCATCCAGAGAAATTCTTTTTTAGTAAATGTACGGTAAGTTCCTAGAACCTGATTTTTAATAAGCACCCCAACATATTCTTTTTTCAATTGGAGGATAGTTGCTTTACACCGTTGAGTTGGTTTTTGCTGTATAACAACAAGAATCAGCTGTTAAGTATACAGACATCACCTCCTTCTTGAGTCTCCCTTACATAACCCCCCATCCCACCCCTCTAGGTCATCACAGAGCACCAAGCTGAGCTCCCTGTGATACACAGTAGCTTCCCACTAGCTGTCTGCTTTACATATGGTGGTGTATATATGTCAATGGCACTCTCTCCATTTGTTCAACCTCACCCTTCCCCCATCATGTCCACAGATCTGTTCTCTATAGCTGCATTTCTAGCCATGTCCTGCAAATCATTTCATCAGTATCATTTTTCTAGGTTTTATATATGTGTGTTAATATACAATATTTGTTTTTCTCTTTCTGACTTAGTTCACTCTGTAGGACAGTCTTTAGGCTCATCTACCTTTCAAGGTTTCTCTCCATTTGTTCAACCTCACCCTTCCCCCATCATGTCCACAGATCTGTTCTCTATAGCTGCATTTCTAGCCATGTCCTGCAAATCATTTCATCAGTATCATTTTTCTAGGTTTTATATATGTGTGTTAATATACAATATTTGTTTTTCTCTTTCTGACTTAGTTCACTCTGTAGGACAGTCTTTAGGCTCATCTACCTTTCAAGGTTATGGTTTTTCCTGTGGTCATGTATGGATGTGAGAGTTGGACTGTGAAGAAGGCTGAGCACTGAAGAACTGATGCATTTGAACTGTGGTGTTGGAGAAGACTCTTGAGAGTCCCTTGGACTGCAAGGAGATCCAACCAGTCCATTCTGAAGGAGATCAGCCCTGGGATTTCTTTGGAGGGAATGATGCTAAAGCTGAAGCTCCAGTACTTTGGCCACCTCATGTAAAGAGTTGACTCATTGGAAAAGACTCTGATGCTGGGAGGGATTGGGGGCAGGAGGAGAAGGGGATGACCGAGGATGAGATGGCTGGATGGCATCACGGACTCAATGGACGTGAGTCTGAGTAAACTCCAGGAGTTGGTGATGGACAGGGAGGCCTGGCGTGCTGCGCTTCATGGGGTCGCAAAGAGTCAGATACGACTGAGCAACTGAACTGACTGACTGACTGACTGACCTTACTAGAACTGATTGAGTTTTGTTCCTTTTTATGGCTGAGTAATAGTCCCTTGTATGTATGTATCACAATTTCTTTATTCATTCACCTGTCAATGGGCATCTAGGTTGCTTTCATGTCCTGACTATTGTGAATAGTCCTGCAATGAACATTGGGATACATATATCTTTTTGAAATACAGTTTTCTCAAGACGTATGCCCAGTAGTCAGATTTCTAAGTCACATGATCCCAAGATATTCTATTGCAAGTGGCCAAATTGTCCTTCCTCTAGGAGGAAATAATAATACTTGTTAGACTGTGGGACTGAGGGGGTTTTGTTAAGAGGAAGGGGAGGACACATGAGATAACTAGTGGGAAGTCATATAGTTCAGTATTGGCACTTTGATGGTGCTAAATACTTGTTGTCAGGAGTAATTACCAAAGGTCTATGGTTGTCATCCAGCAAAACCCACCACCACGTCTGCTGCCGTGCTTCAAAGCTTTCCTCTTACCTCATGTTGCTGCTGACATCAGCAGAAAATGCATCAGAAAACCATCTAAATGAGTGAATCAAATTTCAGTTTCTTAAATACCTCTAAGAGGCAGTCATAAATACAAATGTATCAGATTAAACCTAAAATCTGCTGCTCCTAGAACCCCAAGTCCTGAAGCTCAGCTGTACAACAATGATTAAATTCACTGCTGTGTCACTCTATGTCCAGTCCAAAAACAAAAGAGGAATGGCTCCAGGAAGTCTAGGCAGGGAGAATTTAATACAGCCTTTAAGTGTTGGAATGACTAGAGGAGGAAAGAAAACTTTAGTTTGCTCAGACATTGGTAATGAGAGAAAGCATCTATTTCCAATAGGACTGAAGGAGCAAATGGGAAAATTGTGTTACTCAAATTCCCTGCTGTGCCGTTGAATCTGCTGGCGCATCCACTGCTGTTTTTGGAACCCCATCCTCGGCAGAAAGCTAAGACACTGCTTTTCTGTTGATGCTGCTATAAGTCCAAAGATATACTCAGCTGCTGTCATCACAGACACCAAGGCCACAGGGACTATGCTACTGAGACACCCATGTCTACGGCTGCCAGGCCACTCCTGCCAGAGCCAGAGCAGGTAGCCCCGAGCTGCGGAGCTTTCTTGGTCACTGCTGCCACTGAACCTCTCAGAACTCTACCTGAGCAAGACCTCAAGAGCCTGGACTTTTGTTGCATGAGGAATCAATCAGGAGGATGATCTGGCCTCTTTTCTCCTGCCCTCCTATATGCCTGCAGTGTCTTCTATTGGAAGAACCCAATTAGAAGTCAGCGGCAAGGGAATCTGAGAAATGTAGTTTGTAGGCCTCTAATCTCTTGTGATAAAACGAAGGCACAAAAGTGAGGAAATGTTGCTAAAATCCAGCAAAGTATCAAAGCAACCTGCTGCATATCTCTTAGCAGGTAAGAAATAAATCCATTTGTGAGGGTTGTCCACAAATGGATTAGAAGACTCACTTTTTAATTTTCATTCTTTATATATTTGATCAGAAGTATGATAGAAGATTTTAAGAATAAGACAATAAACATGAAATTTAGTACTGGTGAGCACATCAGAATTTGGATTTCAGAGATTTTACCATGAAAAGCAAGTATAAGTTTTCAGTTGGAGCTTTTCATCACAGTGAATAGTGGGACTTTCTTCAGGACTCACCATTTATAGTCTATCAAATTAGTTCAGCTCAGAAACTACTTTCTCCCTGAACTCTTTCTATACCTATTTCTGGAGTTATCTATTTAACATCCAAAATATAACTGGGAAATTTTGCCATGCAAATAGATGCCTTCTTGAGAAGTAGATTCCATTGTCTGTGCCTCTTCATGACCTAATACTTAGCAAACATCCTTAGACAGAGTAGTCGTATGATGAATGTTTGCAATAATGCTATTACAAAACAAAACAAATGCAATTTAAATAATAAAAGTAATTGAAATAAATATAATTTTTAATAAATATTACAATTTTTACTTCATTTCCTCACTTTCTTTTCATTTCTGAGCTATGTGCAATACACAGCAGATACCACAGCACTTAACCCCTAAACATTTCATCATCTATATTCCATGAACAAGAACATTATACTGTATAACCACAATGCTATTACAACATCAAGAAATTTAAGATGGATACAATAATGTTATCTAAAATAAAATTTATTTTTAAATTTTCCCAAATGCCCTTTATATCTGTTCACCCTCACGTCCAGAATCCAGAGTACATGCATTGCATTGGTTCCTATTCAACCAAAATAATCTCCTTTAATCTAGAACAATAATTTAGATCCATTGACTAGTAAATACCCATATGTTGAATTTGCCTGATTGATTCTCCATGGTTAAATTCATCGTAAACATTTTTGGTAAGAATACTGCACAGATGATATTATGTAATTTCCTGAATCACATTAGAAGGCATAGACTGTCAATTTATTCTACTAATGAGGCCCTAAATTTAACTATTTGATTCATGTCAGATTATTGTCTGGTCTTTTTAATATGAAAGTATCTTTTCTCTGTCATTTAACAAGCAGTCTCTAGAGTGATACTTGAGAGGATGAAATATGCTGCTCCTTTACAATCTTAACACTAAGTAATTTTAGCATCCTTGATGATCCTTGCCTGAATTAATTATTATATTGGTGGTATCAAAATGGTTATATTCTAACACTACCATTTCTTCCACATATCTTAGCTGGCATTCTATGAAGAAAAGCAAGAGTCGGACACAACTGAGTGACTAACACGTTCCCATTTTTTGGTATTGTTACGGGTTCATGGTGGGCTTTCTTGGTGGCTCAGAGGGTAGAGTGTCTGCCTGCAATGTGGGAGACCCAGGTTCGATCCTTGGGTCAGGAAGATCCCCTGGAGAAGGAAACAGCAATCCACTCCAGTATCCTTGCCTGGAGAATCCCATAGACAGAGGAGCCTGGTAGACTACAGTCCACGGGGTTGCAGAGAGTCGGACACGGCTGAGTGACTTCACTTTCACTATGAGTTCATGTATTTTTTTTACTCATATTATACTCCATTGCCATCATTATTTTTCATGCTCAAATTGTCTCAAATTTAGCCAGACTCATCAGTCCAGCTCTTGCATCCATTTGAAATGTTCTTAGTAGTTTTTGAACACTTCCTTACTTTCAGGCACTAAAACATTGCTAGGTTCACCTTGTACTTTCTCAGTTTTAGTCCTGGAATTACTCATTTCTCAAAAGAGTGCTGCTCCATTTTATTGGGTATTTAGGGCCCCACTTTTCTTAATGATGCCATTTAATTGAAACTTTTCAAACTCAATTTGAAAAGCAATTTGCTAGTGGGCACTTCATTGTCTTCACATAATTTCAAGATGGTATTGATTTGAAACTCAAGCACTGATTGAACTGTTTCAAGAGGAATGGTTGATGTTCTCAAATTTTCCCAGACTGTACTATAAAAGATTAATAGCCAAAATATGGAATAGAAAAGTTGAATTTTATTATTACCTGAAAGGATATTTTGAGTAGTTTATATCCCTACCTTTGTGCTTCTTAAATTTATGCCACAATGTGCATTACATAAAAGCAGTATGCCCTATCCATTTTCTTTCCTCTAAAATATTCAAACTGTGCCCAAATTATCTTATTAGTTCAGTATATTGTTCTAAACTAGGGATCAGCAAAACTTTTCCGTAAAAATCCAAAAAATAAATACATTATATTTTCAATCTTTGTTGCAACCACTCGACTCTTTAGCTGAAGGAAATCAGTCATAGAAAATATGTATATAAATGATTGTGGTTATGCATCAAGTAAACTCTTTTTGCAAAGATAGAAACTGAGCTGTAGTTTGCCAACACCTGCTCTAAACAAAGCAAACTTAACAACAACAATAATCATGACGATTCTCATTCCTATATTATTGCTGTTGTTTAGTTGCTAAGTCATGCCCGACTCTTTACAACCCCATGGACTGTAGCCCCCCAGGCACCTCTGTCCATGGGATTTCCCAGGCAAGAATGCTGGAGTGGCTTGTCATTTTGTTCTCCTGGGCATCTTGACTCAGGAATCAAAGCCAAGTCTTCCACTTGGCAGGTAGATTCTTTACCACTGAGACATCTGGGAAACCCATATAATTGCTAAAACAATTATGAATGAAATTTGGTGATAGTCCTAGAGTCCAAGACATTCACATTTAATGTTTCGCCATGGTTCCTTCCAATGTTTAACCTATGCACTTTTTTTGTTCCATAATAGTCATTGTTCTCCACACACAGTTTTTCTCCAGCATTTTTCATTAAATTCTGTAATCAAGACACTTCTTTGTAGAAACACTGCTGAATTTCCCCTGCTCTACCTTCTTCCCTCTCTCTGAGTTCACCTGCAGTTACGTGGACAGCTGCAAGACAAGCTGACAACTTCCCAGCTCAGTCATCAGCATCTCTGTTTTTCTGCTTGAAGACTACCTCCAACTCCACAGGAACTTTGGCCACCCCCAAAGTGCCGTGGATTTACCCTTCCTCAGTGAGCAACACACTAGAGCTGGTGGACTCAGCTTCCTTTTTCTGCAGTGCTTATCTTGACAGTTTATCACAGTTATGTTTTCGGCATATTTTCTCCAGTTTGTTAATGATCAGTTCAGTTCAGTCACTCAGTCGTGTCCGACTCTTTGCAACCCCATGAATTGCAGCAGCACGCCAGGCCTCCCTGTCCATCACCATCTCCCAGAGTTCACTCAGACTCACGTCCATCGAGTCCGTGATGCCATCCAGCCATCTCATCTTCTGTCATCCCCTTCTCCTCCTGCCCTCAATCCCTCCCAGCATCAGAGTCTTTTCCAATGAGTCAACTCTTCGCATGAGGTGGCCGAAGTATTAGAGTTTCAGCTTCAGCATCATTCCCTCCAAAGAAATCCCAGGGTTGATCTCCTTCAGAATGGACTCATTGGATCTCCTTGCAGTCCAAGGGACTCTCAAGAGTCTTCTCCAACACCACAGTTCAAAAGCTTCAATTCTTCAGTGCTCAGCTTTCTTCACAGTCCAACTCTCACATCCATACATGACCACGTTGATGTTACCATTTTGTTTATAAATGCTTTCTGTATATATGTTTTAATTTTTATGCATTTTTATTAATTGATTTTTACTGCTTTATTGGCTTTAGGTTGATGAAATCCTTCTCAGATATATGTATTCTTCAATTAAACTTTAGAATAATTTAGACAAATTACCAAAATCTTATGTATATACAATGAAATGATGAATTATACAAGTATATACAATTTAAAGAGAACTAAATTTTAACAAATAAATTTATTGACATGTTATTTTATCATATTTAAACATTCCATCTATTAATTTACATAGACTTTCCAAAGTTTAGTCTTTTTCTCATTATTTACTTAATAACTTTTTTTATTGAGACATAGTTAATTTACAATGTTATGTTAGAGTTTAGTCTTGTTTAACATCTCTCAATAGTATTTACAGATTTTTTTATACAGATGCCATGTAGTCTAAGTTAAAATTATTGCCAGGTTTTTCTCTACTTCATTGCAATTATGATATAAGCATTTTTCTTATCCATTGCCTTCTGTAAATGGGTAAGTTGTTTACTGATTTTGTACATTTACCTTGTACCTAGCTCAGTTTTCATATTCATTCCTATACAATGTAGAAGTACATTTATGAAGCTATGTTCTGTTAAGACGCTATCAGCTATATACAAGAACTATATGAGAATAAGCTTTTTGAAAGTCTTTGTTGTAATGATATAAATATTTTGAGAAGGCCGTTCATAACCCATTTATAAGGATATAACAGTCTATGGTCTGTATTTTTTTGTTGCTGCTTAATTCCTGGCTTAATTTAGTATGTTTAGTTTCTCCTCATTCTAATGTGCTAGCTTTCTATATTTTATATCTTCTTATAGGTCTCCCTGGATAATCTCTAAAACCACCAGAATTTAATTCCTTTCAAATGATACTAACTCTAGACATTAGAAGTCTATTTTCTAAATATGCAAAAGAAATAGAATTTAGCTTCCTCCTTTTCAGTACAAATCAAATATTAAAATGCACTTTACTCCTTTACAAAACATATTGCCATATGGTACAATGGAATTTTTCTTGTTTGTCAATGTTAAATTTTGTTTATAATCTTTTATGAATATAGGTTTTAAATGTTTATGTATTTATATCACTTTATTTTTTACTGCTTTATTGGCTTCAGGCTTAGAGATTCTCTCTTGGTTAGGATTTGATTCTTAGATCAAATCCCAGCTCTACAACTTACTGTGTGAACTTGGGTGAGTTTTGTCCCTCAGTTCCCTGATCTGCAAAATGAAGTTTTAGGGACATTGAAAGTGTTAAGATGGCAGATTCTAATTGCCTGCTACATCTTCACATTATTATTTGATTAATTTTAGGCTCTCTCTTATTTTATAGTTATTCTTGAAAGTGCTTAAAGCACAGATTCCTCCTATCCCTATATAAAAGAAAAACTTAGGGGTGCCAAGGTTTACAACCATTCCCTATGGAAACCAATAGGGTTTTCTTTTCTTTTTTTTTAAGGAAGAAGTTTTTTCTTTCTTTCTTTCTTTCTTTTTTTTTTTTAAGGAAGAAGTTTTTAAGTTCCTTAAAAACAGGCCCAGAGTTCCTCATTGTGCCTGCCAGTCCTGGAAACGCAGGAGACACAGGTTCAATCCCTGAGTTGGAAAGATCCCCTGGAGGAGGAAATGGCAACCCACTCCAGTATTCTTGCCTGAAAAATCCCATGGACAGGGGAGCCTGGCAGACTATAGTCCTTGGGGTGGCAAAGAGTCGGACATGGACTAACTGAACACGCACACAAGAATATTAACTGCCTCTTTCCCTGCCACCAACACCTCCTCGACATCCTTAATTTGTTGTGAAACTATTCCAGGACTCCCAACATGCAGCACCAAAAGCAATCAGACTAACTTACTGGCCAAGAGGAGACCAGAAAAGGCACTTAATTGGTTTGTATGTACATATCCCTAGAGAATATATCACTGAGAATCCTTGATTCTCACACAAAGCCCTAAAAAAGGAAGCAATTGGAGAGGATTCAAAAATACTTAAAGGAGATTGAAGAGAGGGACTAAATCTACTCCCTAAGGAGCTATTCTTCCAGAAGAATGGGCGTTTGCTGCAGAGAGCAAGAAGGAAGAGGGGCAGGGGGAGTCATATGGCACTAAGCCTGTACTTTAGACATCAATTGTGCTTTTGACCGTGACACATAATTTAAAAATAATCTTGTATTTACCTCATTTGAAGAGCAAGTGAATCGGAGACAATATACACAGGCATGCTTACACATGCATTTACTTTTCTGTATAAAAAGGTAAAAGGTTGGCATTCATAACCTGATAACATTTTAATGCCTTCCCTGTTTCTTCTATATTCTTACCACCTTTCTCCTTTTTCTATTGAAGTTTTCATTTCCTACACAGGCACATTACAAAGGATACAAGCATAAGCCAACAGATGTTGCAGAAGGAAAAAAATAAAAGTTTACCACTGCTTCAAAACATAAAGATATATTTTTAAGTGGATTGAGTCATGTATATCAGATTGCATGTTTATATTTATTAGAATTTCTTTTCACACCACCACCTCTCAATGGCAGGGGAATTTGTTCCTTTAATCAACAATGAAAGGAACATTAATATGATCATACATGACAATAGGGACTTTCAAGAAGGCTCAATGCTAAAGAGTCTGCCTGCCAAGGCAGGAGACGCCAGAGACACCGGTTCGATCCATGGTTTAAGAAGGTTCCCTGGAGGAGGATATGGCAACCTGCTCTATTTTTCTTGGAAAATTCCACCAACAGAGGAGACTGGCTGGCAACAGTCCATGACATTGCAAAAAAGTTGGACACAACTGAGTGACTAAGCACACACAAATACATTAATGTCAATGTAAGGGGCACCAGTGATAACAGAAGAAGTGTGTGTGTTGGTAATCTGACCAGCCTTTAAGAAGGCAAGCATGTTGAATAATGGAGCCCATTTGCAAAGTTAAGTGGAAAAGAAACAGGGGCTGCACAGACTCTCTTGTGGTCTCAAATACCTTTAAGAAGATAGAACTATAGGGATTTGGGTGGCTTGTATTATCCATGTGGTCTTCCCTGGTGGCTCAGGTGGTAAAAATTTGGCTGCAATGTGGGAGACACGGGTTTGATCCCTGGGTTGGGAAGATCCCCTGGAAAAGGGAACAGCTACCCACTCCAGTATTTTGGCCTGGAGAATTCCATGGACTGAACAGTCCATGGGGTCGCAAAGAGTTGGACACAACTGAGCAACTTTCACTTTAATTGTCCATGTAAGATTATAATAATTTTGATCCACCTTCTTAGGTCTGAATCTATGCATCAGTTTAGAGTACATGAGATCTTTTGTGACCCTGTGTTTGTCTTTGTGCATTATGCGGCTAAAAACTTCACAGAGATATTTCTTTGAGGTGTCTTTTCAGGTACTTTGAAATGTATAAAATGCAAATTAAATGATAGTTCCATTCTTGTTTCCAGGGTGCCTGTTACAGAAAGGACCATTGGGCAACCCTGATGATTCTGTATACTGGACAGTTAGTTTTCACTTTGGTTTCACATTTACTCATTCTTCACTTCGGATACATATTGAATTCATTGCCTAAACCACCATGATAGATTCACATCTGTGTGATTTTACATTAGGTAAAATTATACTTATCCCTTATTTATTTTAGAGAGTACAAAATACTAAGATCTTTCTAGGGGAAAAGCAAACAAATAACCGTATCACTATATAGCGACTAACTTGGGTATGTTAAAACTTACCTGGCTGAAAAAACTAAAATAATTATAGATAAAGCATCACAGAAAGTGGGCTCCTGGGAACTGATTCAGCTGACATGGTCACAGATGGAAATGCATTTCCCTCAAATAAATGACTAATTGAATCTATGCCAAATAGAGTTCATTCCAAACAATTGTTAAACAAATGCATTTTAATTATTTTTGTTAGTTCAATAGACTATTTTCCTTGGTTGCAGAGGAAAATAGCAATAATTTCTTTGTGTATAAGCTGCGAGCTAAGAGTTTCTTTTCCCCTCTAATCCCTTAGTAACAATTAGAGTTGTATAGAAATATAAGTGAAGTAGAATTGCTTGTTTTGAACATTTGGGTAATGTGAAGAGGTCGGGGAATTTCTATTCCTAAAGATGCTTAAAAGTAGAAATATCCTTCTAAACTGTGTGGTGTAGCTTGTAATAATAGATACTGTATTCTATTAAGCCTGAAATGTGCCTGTAACTACAAGGATTTGATATATGGTAGAGGTTTAATAAATATTTTTTGAATGAGGTTCTAAAAACAAGAAACTAGATAAAAAGATTCTCAGAATTCAATTTCTACAATTTCAAAACGATGGTAAGGGAAGTAAATTCATACATTCATTCAGACAAAAAAATCATGATTAAAAATAAATATCCGGTTTATCATATACACACCCACAGATGGATTCCATTTTGTCCAGATAAACTTTCTGACCAATGAGAATTTTAACGTTCTTTCAGACACCTTTATAATTTCAGTGTTCTTAAATTGCTTGAAGTCATCAGCAATGGTATACAAAAAAATCTCTCGTGAAAAACAGTGGCCAGCATTCTAATGCTTGCCCTCATTATTTCAGTAATGCTGCAAGGTACTGCTGAAAAGGAAACATTTAAGCAACTTCTTTTTTCAAAATTGGTATTTACTGCAGGAATCGTGAAACAAAATCAACAATGATTTCTTTTGATTTATTCATTGCAGATGTGCAGCCCATTAAACTTCTCATTCCAAGTGGCAATTTTACTGCAATTAAGATGCAGTCATTATTCGTAGAATAATAGTGCACTCTGCAGGATTTCATTTCTAAATGCAAGATGTGCTAATTATGCCTTTGTCAGAGACAGAGAAAGATTGAAGAAGAAAAGTGACAGAGGAGAGGAGATGACGAAAAAAGAGAGATGGAAGCTGAAGGAAAAAAAGGCACAATCAGAAAAGGATTTGTGGGATAGTGGTAAAGAGGCCCTGAATATTTCCAGACCCAGTTCACTAGGAAAGGAAGTACCTAATTTAGAAGTGGAAGAAAAAGTAGAGTTCTTCTGACTGCAAAGTACCTGATCTCACATATTTCAGAAACCTGAGCTGGGCAGTTCCATTCTTTAAGAAGAAAATGACCAATGATCTTACTGTATATCTGTCTGTTATCTGAAAAGATAATTAGATATGATTCAACATAAAAATTTCAAGTAGGATCCACTTTTTTTCCAGCTTTGCTGTGGTACAAATAAAATTGTAAGATATTTATAAAGTGTATATTGTGATGATTTGATATATGTATATGACTGAGTGAGTGAAGTCGCTCAGTCATGTCCAACTCTTTGCGATCCCATGGACTGTAGCCTACCAAGCTCCTCTGTCCATGGGATTTTCCAGGCAATAGTACTGGGTGGATTGCCATTTCCTTTGCCAGAGGATCTTCCAGACCCAGGGATCGAACTCGAGTCTCCCACATTGTAGACAGATGCTTTACCATCTGAGCCACCAGGGAAGTCCATATATACATACATACATATATATATATGTATATATATACACAAATATATATAGTGAAATATCTTCTCCCATATAATTAATTAACACACCAATCACCTCACATATTTAATTAGATAGGAAGGATGGAAGGGTTAAAAACATTCAATTTCTACTCTCTCAGCAAATTTTAATTATACAATACAATGTTATCAACTATAGTCACCACACTGTATATTATACCCTCAGATCTTGTTCAGTCTATAGCTGAAGGTTTGTGAAAGTTTAGGGGAAATGTCTATTCCCCCTATCCCTTAGCCCTTAGCAAATCTCTGTTTCTGTGAGTTTCGCTTTTAAAAACAGATTCCATATATAAGTCATACCACACAGTATTTGTCTTTCTATGTCTCATTTACCCCACTCAATATAGCGCCCTCAAGGCCCATCCATGTTTCTGCAAATGACTGGATTTGCTTCTTTCTGATGGCTGAACAATATTCCATTGTATGTAATATAACACTTTCTTTATCTATTCATCCATTGCTGAACACTTGGATTTTTTCTGTATCTTGGCTCTTGTGAATAATGCTACAATGTACTTGTGAGTGTAGATATCTCTTTGAGATAGTGTTTTCATTTCTTTTGGATACATACGCGGAGGTAGGAATCCTGGGTCATATAGCAGTTCTATTTTCAATTTTTGAGAAAGCTCCATGATGTTTTCCACAGTAGCTGAACCAATTTACATTTTAGCCAACAGTGCACCTGGTTTCCCTTTTCTCTAGAGCCTTGCCAACATTTATTACCTCTTATTTTTTCTGAGGATAGCCATTCCTTTTTAATATAATGGTATTTTTCCAGTTTTATTAATTATTGACATACATCACTATGTAAGTTTATTGTATATGGCGTGACGGCCTGATTTTCATATATTGTGAAGATGATAACCATTCTGAAGATACGAGGTGATATCTTACTATGGTTTTGATTTACATTTCCTTGATGATTAGTGATGTTGAGAACATTTTAATGTGTCTGCAGCCATTCATACATCTTCTTAGAAAATGTCTTTCCCATTCCTCTGCCTACTTTTTTAGTCAGATTTATTTGCTGTTGAGTTGTATTACTTTTTTAATATATTTTGGATGTTAACTACTTATCAGATATATGGCTTGCAAGTATTTTCTTCCATCCCAGTCTTTTCATTTGTTGCCTGTTTCCTTTGCTGTGCAGAAACTTTTGAGTTTGATGTAGTTTCAGTTATTTTTGTCCTTGCTAGCTTTGATTTCAGTGTCAAATCCAAAAAATCATTGCCAAGACCAACAACAAGAGCATACACCCCATGTTCTCTTCTGGGAGTTTTATGGTTTCGGGTCTTAAGTCTTTTATCTATTCCCTGTCATTTTGAGTGAGTGGTGTAAGGTAAGGGTTCAGTTTAATTCTTTTGCATGTGAATATCCAGTTTCACCAGCACTATCTGAAACTGTCATTTACTCATCATATATATCAAGAATATTTCATCTTGAGTGTTAATTCTGATCAGTTAGTGGTACTAGGGGCATGAGAGAATGCGAGTGGCAGCGTGTTTCTTGTTTTTAATTATGGTAAATAGAGGAATGAACAGGTATTCAGAGGATATGTATTCAAGTTCCAACCTGAATTTATCATTGGGTTATAACTCCAAACTCCATGCCCTGGAATAGAGTCTTACGTTTAATAAATATATGCTCAACTAAAAAGTCAATAGATAGACCTGAGAGGACTCTGAATGACACAACTGAGTTTGCAGAGTGCCTCCGCAGTGTGTCTCATCCAGTCCTAGCAGCAGAACTGTGAGAAAGGAGGTACTGCTGATAGCATGGCAGAGTGGAAAGAAAGCCAAAGAGGGGACAATACACATCTGGATTTTAATGCCGGCTTTTCTACTCAGTTTTATGACTTTTAAAATGAGATTTATAATATAATAACTCCCAGTGAGTGTAATAATGCCCACTTTAGAACGTGGTGCTGCTGCTCCTCTTATCAGGACTTTGTGACTTTGTTGTTGTTGTTCAGACGCTCAGTCGTGTGCAATTCTGTGCAGCTCCAAGGACTGCGGCACCCCAGGCTTCCCTGCCCTCCACCATCTCCCAGAGCCTGTTCAAACGCATGTTCATTGAGTCAGTGATGCCATCCAACCATCTTATCCTCTGCCATCTCCTTCTCCTCCCACCTTCAATCTTTCCCAGCATCAGGGTCTTTTCCATGAGTCAACTCTTCACATCAGGTGGCCAAAGTGCTGGAGCTTCAGCTTCAGCATCAGTCCCTCCAATGAATATTCAGGGTTAACTTACCTTTAGGATTGACTGGTTTGATCTCCTTGCTGTCCAAGGAACTCTCAACAGTCTTCTTCAGCAGCACAGCTCAAAGGCATCAGTTCTTTGGTGCTTAGCTGTTTTTAATATCCAGCTCTCACATCTGTGCATGACCACTGGAGAAAGGATATCTTTGACTATACAAACCTTTGTAGACAAAGTAATGTCTCTGCTTTTCAATATGCTGTCTAAGTTGGTCATAACTTTTCTTCCAAGGAGGAAGCATCTTAATTTCATGGCAGCAGTCACCATCTGCAGTGATTTTGGAGTCCAAGAAAATAAAGTTTGTCACTGCTTCCATTGTTTCCCCATCTAACTGCCATGAAGTGATGGGACTGGATTCCATGATCTTAGTTTTTTGAATGTTGGGTTTTAAGCCAACTTTTTCACTCTCCTCCTTCACTTTCATCAAGAGGTTCCTTAGTTCCTCTTTGATTTTTGCCATAAGGGTTGTGTCATTTGCATATCTAAGGTTATTGGTATCTCTCCAGGTAATCTTGATTTCAGCTCATGCTTCATCCAGCCTGCATTTCTCATGATGTACTCTGCATATAAGTTAAATAAGCAGGTGACAATATGCAGGCTTGATGCACTCCTTTCCTGATTTAGAACCAGTCTGTTTTTCCATGCCAGTTCTAACTGTTGCTTCTTGACTTGCATACAGATTTCTCAGGAGGCAGGTAAAGTGGTCTGGTATTCCCATCGCTTGAAAAATTTTCTACAGTTTGTTGTGATCCACACAGTCAAAGCTTTAGCATAGTGAATGAAGCAGAAGTAGATATTTTTCTGCAACTCTCTTGCTTTTTTAATGATCCAACAGTTGTTGGCAATTTGATCTCTGGTTCCTCTGCCTTTTCTAAATCCAGCTTGTACATCTGAAAGTTCTTGGTTCACATACTGTTGAGGCCTAGCTTGAAGGATATTGAGCATTATTTTGCTAACATGTAAAATGAGTACAGTTGTGTGGTAGTTTGAACATTCTTTGGCATAGCTCTTCCTTGGGATTGGAATGAAAACTGAACTTTTCCAGTCCTATGTCCACTGCTGAGTTTTCCAAATTGCTGGCATATTGAGTGCAGCACTTTCACAGCATCATCTTTTAGGATTTGGAATAGCTCAGCTGGATTTCCATCAATCCCACTAGCTTTGCTCATAGTGATGCTTCCTAAGGCCACTTGACTTCACACTCCAGGATGTCTGGCTCTAAATGAGTGATCACACCATCGTGGTTATCCAGGTCATTAAGATCTTTTTTGTATAGTTCTTCTGTGTATTCTTGCCAGTTCTTCTTAATATATTCTGCTTCCTTTAGGTCCCTACTGTTTCTGTCCTCCATTGAGCCTCTCTTTGTATGAAATGTTTCCTTGGTATCTCGAGTTTTCTTGAAGAGATCTCTAGTCTTTCCCATTCTATTATTTTTTCTCTATTTCTTTGCATTGTTTCCTTAAAAAGGCTTTCTTATCTCTCCTTGCCCTTCTCTGGAACTTTGCATTCAAATGGGTATATCTTTCCTTTTCTCGTTTGCCTTTTGCTTTGCCTTGTCACTTATCTTGACCTAAGCTTTAAGTTATCTTGGACTTTCCAATCTCACCATCTTGGAATCCTAAGGCCATGATGCTGTGAAGGTCAGTCTAGTCTAGCGAAGATTAAAGGCTAAAAATCAAACTGAAAAGCCTTTGTCCCTTCAACTGTCAGGTACATGACTCAAGCCCTGTTGGAACCTCCAGTCCCAGGGAACCATCAGATGACATCAGATTATTTCCAGTGAGGCAAGGAGAGGAACCACTCAGATTTTACTTGCCTAGAATCATGAGTAATAATAAACTGTTGTTGGTTTATACCACTAAGTTTTGCAAAGCTTTGTTACACAGGTATAAGAACAATGCCTACCTTCTAGGACTGTGATGAGGCCTGAGGTAATACATTACATGAAATTACAAAAATATGAGAAATTCAAAGGGTCAGTAGTAGTACTATCTTTCTCTTACATATCTGTAGTAGGCTCATCACAACCAAGTGAATTAGTGTCACACAGCTTTTCATATGAAGAAATATCATATAGGCATATCACTAAAATCAAGAGCAAGAAATCTGTGGTCACGCTCTCTGTACCTGATTACCTGTAAAATGAAGCAGTAATCATGCTAGCATACTGGGGTTGATGTGGATTAGTAGAGATAATGCTGTTGCTGCTAAGTCGCTTCAGTCGTGTCCGACTCTGTGCAACCCCATAGATGGCAGCCCACCAGGCTCCCCCGTCCCTGGGATCCTCCAGGCAAGAACACTGGAGTGGGTTGCCATTTCCTTCTCCAATGCATTGAAAGTGAAAAGTGAAAGTGAAGTCTCTCAGTCGTGTCTGACTCTTCGCGACCCCATGGACTGCAGCCTTCCAGGCTCCTCCATCCATGGGATTTTCCAGGCAAGAGTACTGGAGTGGGTTGCCATTGCCTTCTCTGATACATGTATATTAACTAGTGAAGTGCCTGGAACATAAGAGGTACTTAATAAAGTGATATATAATTATTTTACTAAAGGTTTCCATTTTAAATATTAAATAAGTTTTATTTCCCTCCTTTAGCAAAGTTACCTTTGAGTGGAAATTCTATGAACCCTGAAGCAGACATAATTTCATCCCATTCAATGATATACACAAGTTTAAGATCATGTGACAGCTGCAGTTGGGAAATTCAGCCACACGGACTTGAATTTGGGGCCTCACATACAGAGCCAGTGCCTAAATGATCCAACAGAAAGGTATGGGCAGATGAGGTTTTCTACAGTACAGCTATGACTCTGGAATTAGTTTAGGTAAAAAGCAGCAAATGAAGAAATAAGAATAAACTAAAATAATGGGGATTATCATTCAATGAGAAACCTGTATGCAGGTCAAGAAGCAACAGTTAGAACCAGACATGGAACAATGGACTGGCTCAAAATAGGGAAAGTAGTACTTCAAGACTAAGTATTGCCACTTATTTAACTTATATGCAGAGTACATTATGTGAAATGTTGGGGTGGATGAAGCTCAAGCTGGAATCAAGATTTCCAAGAGAAATATCAATAACCTCAGATATGCAGATGACACCACACTTATGGCAGAAAGTGAAGAAAAACTAAAGAGCCTCTTGATGAAGGTGAAAGAAGACAGTGAAAAAGCTGGCTTAAAACTCAACATTCAGAAAACTAAGATCATGGCATCTGGTCCCATCACTTCCTGGCAAATAGATGGGGAAACAATGGAAACAGTGACAGACTTTATTTTCTTGGGCTTCAAAATCCCTGTGGATGGTGACTGCAGCCATGAAATTAAGACATTTGCTCCTTGGAAGAAAAACTATGACCAACCTAGACAGCATATTAAAAAGCAGAGACCACACTTTGCTTACAAAGGACAACATAGTCAAAGCTATGATTTTTCCAGTAGTCATATACAGATGTGAGAGTTGAACCATGGGAAAGGCCAAGGGTTGAAGAATTGATGCTTTCAAACTGTGGTGCTGAGGAAGACTCTTGGGAGTTAACTAGACAGAAAGGAGATCAAATCAGTCAATCCTAAAGGAGATCAACCCTGAATATTCATTGGAAGGACTGATGCTGAAGCTGAAGCTCCAATACTTTGACCACCTGATGCAAAGAAATGACTCATTGGAAAAAACCCTGGTGCTGGGAAAGATTGAGGGCAGGAGGAAAAGGGGTGACTGAGGATGAGATGGTTGGATGGCATTACCAACTCAGTGGACATAACTTTGAGCATACTTGGGAGATGATGAAGGACCGGGAAGCCTGGTGTGCAGCAGTCCATGGGGTCACAAAGAGTCAGACACAACTGAGCAACCAAACAATAATTCAATGAGTTACCAGCCTTCCACCTGAAGTAGGACAAAGGAGTAACTCCATGCCTTTTTTTCAAGCATAATTCTATGCATGTCCCACTAAGAGGCAGGACCTGTGTTAGTCCAGACTGGGCAAGAACTGTTGTTAAGTTGGGATTAAATTTGCAAGGAGTTATTAGGGAAATAACCTGTGTGAGAAAAAATAGGAAAGGATATGGAAATGCTGGGAAGGCCATCAGACCATGATGTCAATGTCGCTCCCAAGGATAGAGAGAGAAAAATTGTTTGATAGAAATGTTCTAGACAACCACATTTTCAAAAGAAAGTTTGACAAGGTTCTGAGAGAGTCCTTGAGCCAAAGTATCCATCAGATGTTCCAAACCAGCCAGGAATGGGTCAGCCTTGGTATCCCTGCCAAACTCAAGCATTGGCTGGAATCAGCCACAGGAAGGTACAGATGCCAATGTGGCATAGATTTCAGAGCACAGCAACTAGGGCTCCTGTGCAATGACACCTTCAGTGACTCCACATGTGCAAGGAGCAATCTCAGAGCTGCCACAAACCCCTAGAGAAAAGCTGGTGTGGACAGTCCATGTACATTCAACAGGAAGGCATGGACATTCTGGCGTACCAGTGGGTTTCAACTATAAATATAAGGATGATAAACAAGCAATAAAGCTACTCAGAGAACTATTCTTAAGTCTCACTAAAGGAGAGATGGTGTCAGGAACTGGAAGTGGTTTGTCTTTGTTTTGAGATATTGGTTTTACCTCAAGTGACATCTCTTTCTGCATAATTGATAGACAAGGATCTGTTTGCAGTTGGATGAGTGTTAAAAAGGTATCAGTAAAATTCAAATGAATCCTCTGACATCTCTGCTAACAGAATAACTACTGCTCTGCAGAGAGAAGCGGAATGAGGCTGAAATGAGACATCTCAAATCAAAGAATCTTTATCATCACCCATATTTCAGAGAATACTATTTCATGATGATATGCACAGGGATTTATATCTCTGAATGCAATCAAAGAGTCACTGTGTTCTCCAAATGAAATAACATAGTATTTTAATATTGGCAACAGAAACCCATTTGCAATTCAGTTCATCAAGTAAATATATTTGTTTCCTCTGTCTCTTTCTGTCTCATTCTCTTTCTAAATTTTTTATATTCCCCTTTCAGTTAAAATTAAAAGTTTCACAACAGCTAGATAAAAGCTGGTGAAAATACACATGCTGATTTTTTTAGGCTATACTATCCCATTGTTTCTAGTAAGTTAGACATTTTATTCCTATAAGTATTTATCAGGAACTTACTATGTGTTCAGGGCCTTCTTCTAGGTATAAGTGGGAATTAAAATGATCAAACAAGAGTCCATCTCCTCGGGAAATTTCCAATAGTAATGAAGTTCCTCAAGGACAGAGGAAATGCCTTTCATCTCTAGAACTGTCACATACTGTGGGGCAAATTGTTCACTGTGCAAAGATGTCCAGCCAAGGAAGTAAGCAAAAGTCTGAAAAAAAGCCATACTCTGCTCATCAGACTATGCAATCTGACACACAATTACATCTTCTAAGAGCAAGGTTGCATTTCTTTCAATTGGCATGAAGTTGCTATCTGACTAATGCTACCCTGAAAATGCTCTGAATCTTAAGCATGAGCAAACCTAGTCTTAGGTAAGCACTATGAATAAGTGAAACACTTTTGCATTCGAAAATGCAGTGCATATTCTACTGTCCAAATGTATGGTCCAGAAAATAGCTTCTTTCAGAGATCAAAACAGGGGAGACTGCCACAAACTATATCATTCTTAGAAAACTATCTTTGTAGCAGAATCAATCATCAAATACACACAAAAATGATTCACAACAGAAATAATTGAAAAGGTCAGAACAAAAGACATTGCAGCTTTGAATGGAAATTGGATGATTTCCGAGAGTCAGCAAAACTATCATTTTAGTGCCTTTTGCTCATTCTCATATTCCACCAAATCTGTATTGTTCTAATATTCATTGACTGGTAGCTAGAAAGGCAAGTACTAAATTAGAAAGATGAAGTCTAACTGGGAGCAAACGCTTGTCAAAAATCAATCTACCAGAGAAATAGATCACTGGCTAATAATCCCATGCAGTAATATAGAAAAGAAAAATATCTATCCCAGAACTTTCCTTAAAAGAGAAGCAGGCATAATTATAGACTCAAAGGGTGAGTCTTATGGTGGGTGAGATGGTGGGTGAGCAAAGCATGAGATGTGGAGCCAACAAAGGTAGTTATGGCAAAGGAAATATCCCTACAAAGGAAAATCCTAATCAAGAATCTCTGAAATAAGACCAAATAAAATGTAAGTGATTGGTCATCACATTATCACAGTCACTGTGGATGTACGGTTCAGACAGAAGGAAACTTGAGGGGGCTGATTCATTGGAAGAATTGCTGCTGAAGCTGAAGCTCCAATACTTTGGCTACCTGATGCAAAGAGCTGACTCATTGGAAAAGAGCCTCGTGCTGAGAAAGATTGAAGGCAGGAGAAGAAGGTGGTGAGAGAGGATGAGATGGGTGGATGGCATCACCAACTCAATGGACATGAGTCTGAGCAAACTCCAGAAGATGGTAAAGGATATGGAAGCCTGGAGTACTGCAGTCCATGGGGCTGTAAAGAGTCAGACATGGCTGAGCGACTGAACAACAGCGATATCCCAATATAAAATAAAAGGTTTTTTTAAATAAGGGAGTTAAATAAAAGTATACTTTTTATAAATAATTGCAGTTTTCATTGAGATGATGCTTTTAGAATTTTATTTAAACATATCTGGTACTTCAGCCAAAATTTTCAAACTCCATAAGGTACTTTAACTGGAATATTGTGATCTAGAATCTGGCTGTTAGAACGTGTCTGTGGACCAGCAGCACTGGCTTACTCTGGCAGCATTTAGAGATGGGGATTTTTAAGCCCCATCCCAGACTAATTAAATTTAATCTGCCTTTTATTTTTTGTTTGTTTTGTTTTATTCTTTACTGACTAGGAGCATTTTAACAGACCCTGATGCTGGGAAAGATTGAAGGCAGGAGGAGAAGGGGATGACAGAGGATGAGATGGTTGGATGGCATCACTGACTTAATGGAAATGAGTTTGAGCAAACTCTAGGAGTTGGTGATGGACAGGGAAACCTGGTGTGCCACAGTCCATGGGGTGGCACAGAGTCTCTGAGCGACTCAGCTCAACTGAACTGGTGACGGTAGAGATAGTAACACTATAGATCCATGTGGTATAGTAAGTGTATTAGGCATATTGTCATTCAGTCACTCAGTCATAGCTCTTTGCAACCCGTGGACTGCAGCACGCCAAGTTTCCCTGCCCTTCACTATTTTCCGGAGTTTGCTCAAACTCATGTCCATTGTCCATGATGCCATCCAATTATCTCATCCTCTGTTTCATCGAGGTTTTTTCCAGTGAATCGGCTCCTCACATCCAGTGGCCAAAGTATTGGAGCATCAGCTTCAGCATCAATCCTTCCCATGCATAGAGCCAACATAAATTAATAGCTATTAAAATAATTTTAAACGAATTTAGCTGTACCTGTAGTTCTGAAACTACCTATCTCTATTCTTTTGCCCACCCCTCAAAACTGAAGAGGATTATTGTTCTTGTCAAAAAATTTAATTTAGATGAACCCTTAAAAGTGATAACTTCAAACTTCTATGAGGTTTTACACACTTAAGAAAATAGATAATTTAATGCTAATTTTTTTTCTTTAAACAGATCAGAAGGGTGTATTTGGAAAGAGTAAGGAGAAAGAAATAAATGGAAAGAAGGTAACATAGTTCAGCATTATGATATACTATTCAGAGACCAACACTTTTGAGAGACAATTTAAAATTATATAATTTTTAAAGTAATTTATTGACTGTCAAGTATATTCAGTTCAGTTCAGTCATTCAGTCACATCAACTCTTGCAACTGGATGGACGGCAGCACGCCAGCCCTCCCTGTCCATCAGCCACTCCTGGAGCTTACTCAAATTCATGTCCATCGAGTCGGTGATGCCATCCAACCATCTCATCCTCTGTCGTCCCTTTCTCTTCCTGACCTCAGTCTTTCCCAGCATCAGGGTCTTTTCTAAAGAGTTAATTCTTCACTTCAGGTGGCCAAAGTATTGAAGTATCAGCTTTAGCATCAGTCCTTCCAAAGAATATTTAGGACTGATTTCCTTTAGGAAGGACTGGTTGGATCTCCTTGCAGTCTACGAGACTCTCAAGAGTCTTCTCCAACACCACAGCTCAAAAGCATCAATTCTTCAGAGCTCAGCTTTCTTTATAGTCCAACTCTCACATCCGTACATGGAAAAACCATAGCTTTGACTAGACAGACCTTTGTCAGTAAAGTGCCATCTTTGCTTTTTAATATGCTGTTTAGGTTTATCATTGCTCTCCTCCCAGGGAGCAAGTGTCTCTTAATTTCATGGCTGCAGTCACCATCTGCAGTGATTCTGGAGCCCAAGAAAATAACATCTCTCGCTGCTTCCCATTTTTCCCCTTCTATCTGCCATGAAGTGATGGGACTGGATACCATCATCTTCATTTTTGAATTATGAGTTTCAAGCCAGCTTTTTCACTCTCCTTATTTTGTATAGTTTGCCAAATTTAAATACCACATCTTCACAGGCCTTTTCAACTTCTTGCCATCCAAGCAAAGAATAATGATTTTTTTAAAGTGTCATCAAAGTATTCTTCCCATTTGTCGAGGTATACCAAATTTCTAAATGAAATCTTTTACACCAGTGCTTATCAAATTATAATGTAAATACAAAAGCCTAATGAACATGTTAAGATGAAGATTCTGGTTAGTAAGTCTGGGGTGGGTAAGAATCTGCATTTCCATCAAGCTCCCAGGTGATGCCAATGCTGCCTGGGATGACAGTTTGAATAGCAACGTTAAAATCTAGGTTTTTATTGTTTTATTTGTTCAGTTTCTCCTTCCTCTTTGAGAAACCAAATTTACTATCTTCCTGTTTTCAGGCTTGCTAAATACTTCAAGAGTTGTGATTTTTTTTTTTTTGCACTGATGTGTTAAACAATTTGTTACAGATCTCCAATTAATTTTAACAAAATGAAATCAAAATTAAACAAGTTACTATAAAAATGTTAATACCATCACCATCATAAAACATTTAGTTTATTTTCTAGTTTCTTATCACAAATCAAACATTTATGACTCATGATGGATAACTCAGAGAGGAGCCAATTCACTGGGAAAGACCCTGGGAAAGACTGAAGGCAAAAGGAGAAGAGAGCGGCAGAGGATGAGATGGTTAGATAGCATCACTGAATCAGGGTACATGAATCTGAGCAAACTCGAGGAGACCGTGAAGGAGAGGGAAGCCTGGTGTGCTGCAGTCCATGGGGCCGGAAAGAGCTGGGCAGGACTGAGTGATTGAACCACAGTAAGCAGGTACTGCCATGCTGAAATATTTTTTAAAATTTAACTCCACGTTCATTACCAAAAAGTTTGTAGTTTATTTATTCTAAGTATACATATACGGCAATATTTGTTGTTCTGATATCTACAGTTTCCATTTTGATCAGTAAAATAGTATATTTTGTTTAGACACAATTGTAAATAAAGTGTATACCACAACCAACTTCAAGTACATTTCTGCTCGATGGCCTCTTACTTTCATAAGAACATGATTTTTACCACCATACTCCACTAAAATCTATATTCATATTTTTTCCACAGAATATTTTGTAGTAAATGCAGACAGATTTAACTAAATTCATAATAGTATTGATAATACTGTTAGAGATTATAATCTGGGCAGAATGGTTTCGATTCCATTAATTGGGACTTGTGTGTGTGAATGTGGTCAGCTGTGTCCAACTCTGTGACCCTTTGGACTGTAGCCACCAGGCTTCTCTGTCCATGGGATTTTCCAGGCAAGAATAGTGCAGCGGGCTGCCATTTTCCTCTTCCGGGGGATCTTTCCAACCCAAGGATGAGCCTGCCTCTCCTGCAGGCGGATTATTTACCCCCTGAACCATCAGGGAAGAAAAACAAACTAAACAAAGCTTGCACATCATGCTGTCACCTTTAAACATTAGATTTTGACAGCCATTATGTGTGCTCAGACGCTCAGTCATTTTGGACTCTTCATGATCATATGGACTGTAGCCCACCAGCCTCCTCTGTCCATGGAATTCTCCAGGTAAGAATACTGGAGTGGGTTGCTATTTCCTCCTCCAAGGGACCTTCCTGACCCAGGGATGGAACCCACATCTCCTGTGAGTTCACCCGGGGACTGAACACGCATCTGTTAGGTCTCCTGCATTCAGTTCAGTTCAGTCGCTCAGTCGTGTCCGACTCTTTGCGACCCTATGAATCGCAGCACGCCAGGCCTCCCTGTCCATCACCAACTCCCGGAGTTCACTCAGACTCACGTCCATCGAGTCAGTGATGCCACCCAGCCATCTCATCCTCGGTCGTCCCCTTCTCCTCCTGCCCCCAATCCCTCCCAGCCTCAGAGTCTTTTCCAATGAGTCAACTCTTCACATGAGGTGGCCAAAGTACTGGAGTTTCAGCTATAGCATCATTCCTTCCAAAGAAATCCCAGGGCTAATCTCCTTCAGAATGGACTGGTTGGATCTCCTTGCAGTCCAAGGGACTCTCAAGAGTCTTCTCCAACATCACAGTTCAAAAGCATCAATTCTTCAGGGCTCAGCCTTCTTCACAGTCCAACTCTCACATCCATAGATGACCACTAGGCCACCTGGGACTTAAATTACACTCTTGCTGAATTTGGGCTTCCCTTTTCGCTCAACTGGTAAAGAATCTGCTTACAATCTGGAAGACCTGGGTTCAATCCCTGAGTTGGAAAGATCCCCTGGAGAAGCGAACGTCTACCCACTCCTGTATTCTGGCCTGGAGAATTCCATGGACTGTATAGTCACTGGGGTTGCAAAGATTTATCTAACTTTATTTTCTACTTCAAGTATTTGTTTACACTGAAGTATCATTGAAATCTTACAAAACCCTGCTAATGAAATTATAAGCAACAATCACTCTACTTTCATTATGCTCATAAGGAAAGTTGAAATAAACAATAAAATAAATTAATTTGAAGTCATCCTTTGATCTAAATGAAAAGTCATGGTTCACAAGATGAAATGCAAGTCCACCTTCCATAGCTGTGTGTTCAGTCATTGTCAAAGAGATCATATTCCTAAAGTAACTACTAACTTTCAAAATAGATGCTGATGCTCCTTTAACATTTTATTTATTTAGTATATTTTCCACTTTTGGATTTTATACAGTCATCATTATCATGATAACCTCCTTAGTGAATAGTAATTGCCAATAAAATCTTATGAAAGCTTCATATTCATTAATATGTTTTTAAGAAACAAAAGTTCATTTTAATCTCTTATTAAATATATATCTTTTACTTTAGCTCATGCAACAATAATTTATTACAAAGTAAAAAAAAAAGAAGCATAATGAAATAGTAAAATAATAGTTTTAGATAGAGTAACCCTAGAATAAATGACAAAAACCACTGTGGAAACAGATTCCAATAAATATTTCTCCAACAACAAATGTTTCACATATATTTAACCTATAATTCTTCAAGTTTCTCACTGTCTGTGTCTAGTGCTCTCTGCATCTAACATCTCAAGGCACGACCACAGAAATTCAAGTATTCAGCAGAAGGACTTCCTTGGTAACAAATTTGCCTGCAATGCAGGAGACCTGGGTTCAATTCATATGTTGGGGAAATCCCCTAGAGAAGGGCATGGCAATCTGCTCCAGTATTCTTGCCTGGAGAATCCCCATGGACAGAGGAGCCTGGTGGGGCTATAGTCCATGGGGTTTCAGAGTCAGACACGACTGAAACAGCCCACAGAAACAGCAGCAATAAACCATTCTCCCTTTTCTACCTAAAAATAGACGTTCAGTCAGTTCAGTTCAGTCACTCGGTGTCCGACTCTGCAACCCCGTGAATCACTGCACGCCAGGCCTCCCTGTCCATCACCAACTCCCAGAGTCACTCAAACTCATGTCCATCGCATCAGTGACACCCTCCAGCCATCTCATCCTCTGTTATCCCCTGCTCCTCCTGCCCCCAATCCCTCCTAGCATCAGGGTCTTTTCCAATGAGTCAACTCTTCCCATGAGGTGGCCAAAGTATTGGAGTTTCAGCTTCAGTATCACTCCTTCCAATGAACATGCAGGACTGATCTCCTTTGGGATGGACTGGTTGGATCTCCTTGCAGTCCAAGGGACTCTCAAGAGTCTTCTCCAACACCACAGTTCAAAAGTATCAACTCTTTGGTGCTCAGCTTTCTTCACAGTCCAACTCTCACATCCATACATGACCACTGGAAAAACCATAGCCTTGACTAGACGGACTTTTTTTGGCAAAGTAATGTCTCTGCTTTTGAATATGCTATCTAGGTTGGTCATAACTTTCCTTCCAAAGAGTAAGCATCTTTTAATTTCATGGCTGCAATCAGCATCTGCAGTGATTTTGGAGCCCCCAAAAATAAAGTCTGACACTATTTCCACTGTTTCCCCATCTATTTCCCATGAAGTGATGGGACCAGATGTCATGATCTTAGTTTTCTGAATGTTGAGCTTTAAGCCAACTTTTTCGCTCTCCTCTTTCACTTTCATCAACAGGCTTTTGAGTTCCTCTTCACTTTCTGCCATTAGGTTCTCCTAAAAGAGTTCATCAGCAAGCACTTGATGCTTTCATTCAAAGGAAGACTTTAGGGTGTTAGCTCCCTTGCATTTGGAGAGAATCAGAAAAGAGAAATAGGTCATCACTAGTCCATTTTTCATATCTAACCATGTGTTAAAGTAAGAATTCTTCAGTGCACAAGCATCTCACACTCGACATAGCAGAAACTGGAAGTAGAAATGAAATCAATCAAAGGCACATTGCTTATTTTAATGTGGCTATCAACAACAACATTATGGTCCAAAAAAAAATGAAAAACCTAAGACAAATGAAACTGGATACTATGATTATTGCCATAAACCAGGACTGCTTCAGGCAAAACATGAGTACAGTCATTCTAATTATAATGTGAAGTACTGTCCCCACTGTAAGAAAAACAATCTCTCAACTTATTAGGGAAGTTGGGAAAACATGTCTCTTGCCTTAAGGATTTAGGTGGAACGCAGTAGTTTTGCTTATAGGACAAATTTGGCCTGAAGACATTTTGTTAGCTTACACAAAGTTGTTTTTTATTTGAATTACTTACAAAAAATTAAATTGGAGATCTCACACATAGAATTGTGTTTTCTCAGGAAGAAAGAAAGTTCTAAGGCTGAATTTCCACATACTAAAAATCAAATATAATGTCATATTGTCTTACAAATTCAAAGAGCACCACTTAGCTTGTATCTGATTTAGAACCATTACTCTAAATAATATTTAAACAAATAATTAAAACATTGGCATAAGTCCTCTACGTAGGTAGGGAATAGTATGGATAGCCGGAAGCACAGCAAGTAGAAGAAAGCAGTGTCCAAGAAAGAGATGCATATGAGAACAGTGATACTGAGTAAGGAACAAGAAAACACTCCAAAGTTACCCCGACACTCAAAGTCAAGCATTATCCCTCCAAAGGTGAAATTCTGGGGTGCTTTCCAGTGTGGGAATAATTGTATTTCCCACGAACTGTTCTTCCTCTGTTATATTTCAATTTCCTTTAATGACTCCAACCTTTTAACAAAGTTGGTTATACCCACGAAGGCTTGCATAGTGGTGTTTTGGACAACAAGAAAAAAGAGGAGTAAAGGCTGGTGTGATTTTTCTGATGTGCAAGCATACTCTGGAAGGGGTTTTATGTGGGAGATCCAAGTGGTGTTCATCAGAGTGAAATATAGGGCACACAACCTTAAGAAGCTGCAAGTCCATGAATAATCCATGACTCAGAAAGAACACGAAACTAACGCTCACTAACTGAATACAAGAGAAGGTACAGAAATAGAATGAACAGCAGAAACATATATATATACACGTATACAGTATCAGTTCATATCCACACATTCATAAACACAAGTATAAATAAAAGACAGTAGTGAATAGATAGATGGTTTGTTTTGCAAGTAATTCTTTATGAAAGAAAGAATTGATTAAAAGATTTGGAGGTCCTTAGTTTTCCTTGCAAAATTCCTGGAAACTAAAAAGTTGCTTCTTGTATCTTCCCAACACCTGTACCGTCGATGAGTGGCACTGAGCGCTCCAGTTTTGACACTGTAAGCATTATGCTAGTCTTTCTCATTGCCAGTTTAAAACTACGCCCTTATTTAAATGGCTAGAATGCATCTTGGCAGATAAGGTATATTGAGTAACCTCAGTACACAGCTTGTTAAGGCTGACAATAGTTGCTCAGAAGGTGTCAAACAGCAGCAGAACACAGCCTTCTTCCTGACCCAGGTTGCTTAAAGCTGAAGTGTGGTAAATTGGGCATGTCTGAAATGGAGCTGTCAGACTTGGAAGGTTTAATATTGATTTTTTTCCTACAAACCTCAAACAGACTAATGTACCTAGGCACTTGCACCAAATTACTTGAAAAATAACACTTATCAACGCTACTAAAAATGCCCTGTGAAATAAGGGAGCAAGTGAAATTATTACATAATCTATTATTTCCTTCTACAAATGCCCATATGATTATATCAAGTTTCCTTCCATGGGCTTATTTCAAGAATGCGTGTAAGTTCCCCTTTGAAGACTGGCAATGGTTGTCTCAAGCATCATGCTGAGAAGGAATCTGAGGCCATTTCTAAGCTAAAACTAGAGTGTCACAATCCAGGCTGGCCAGAGAGATATGGGTGGAAAATATCAACGCAAATGCCAGTGTCAACTGTAAGCTAAACTTCTGAGTGTGGCAGAGATTTGTTGTACCTGTTCCTATGTGGGGCCATGTTCAGTGCAGTTAATAAGTTAAAATGTTGTAGAGTTGTAGGGAAAGGCTTATTGTTGAACTAATTTCACCCTCTTGTCTAATTATATTACTATATGGGAGGGGAAAAAAAAAACTCTTAAAGGAACAAAGCAGATGTGTCAAGACTGAATTCTAAATGGAGTCCAAGATAGTTTCTGAGCAAGGTAGAAATAATTTTTTAATGACACATCAAGTCAAAGAAAATGCAGGAAATGAGTCTGAAGCAAAAGGTTGATAACACTAACTAGGCAAACAACAAGGGAGTTCAAGAGTAAGAATCTGGAGAAATTCTATAAGACAAAGATTTACAGAGGAAGAGAGCCCTTTAAGCATGTCTGAAATGGAAGCTGAAGGAGGAAGATGTTCAGGGTGGAAAGATCAAGTTAGACACTCCAAATGTTGTTAACTGAATATGAATTTGACCAACAACTGCAGTCAAGAAACCAGTACCCAGTGAACCACACTACAAATAGAGATGGGCAGACAGATAGATGGGCGATACATGACAGACATTTAAGAATTCATGTCATCTGCAAGGACTTTAAATAAAATGGCTACCTGAAGTTAAATATACACTTCCAGTGACTTTTTCGTTTGTCCAACCTTAAACATGTCTACAACATGAGTTCTGAAAGGCAAATGAATTAGAAATCATGTGTTGTAGGCTGAATAATGCCCCCTACCAAAGATGACTAACGTAGGAATTGAGTGAGGAAAATGACCTGCAAGAGTTTAGGGGGAAAGAATACTCAGACAGACATGAGCAAAGGGCAGACCTAGTGAACTGAGCACCGAGGTCCTGGAGGATGCTCCAAACGAGAGCAGTAGATGGAGGCTATGAAAGCAGAAAGACAAAAGTATGGGAGGATTGAGTACTAATCCTGAAAGATTTTTAAATGGCATTTCTGAGGTCTACCTGGCAAGATATTTCTATCTTAGAAGAATTTGTAACCAATTTTCCTTGTATTTTTATGCTTATGTTTGCCAACTTGGATACCATTTTTGTTCTAGACTCTGCAACCCACTTGGCTCACCTTGTGTACTTAGAAAAACTGTCTCGCTTCCTTCTGAGCGTGTAGTTTGGGTGTCAGTTCTAGTTTTTATGTTATTGAAAAGATTTTTAGAAGTTCAATTAGAAAGTACAGTGAATGGTGAGTATCAACCTCCTAAAAACTAGTAAGCAGTGAAGTGAACCTCCAAAAATGATTGATTGAGCCCTAGAGTAAAGAAAATGTGTATGTCTTTTGTTTAACAGGAGAAGCTAGCTAAGGAGAAAACTGAGTTGGGGGTAACTGAATTTTTTACAATAGGTTCTGTATGTTTTTCTTGACAGATCCCGTCTTGACTGAAGAGTCTGCGTGGTTCTGGAAAGCTCACCACCCATTATACATTGAGGCACATGATGCCTGCAATCAATCTAGCACCCCTGCCCCCTCCCCCCCCCCACACACACATACACTGAGACAGAAAATGCGTGTATTCCCTGCCACACCATGCAGCTTTGGTGGCACCTCTAGGTTTCTCTGTGCACACCCTCTAGACTAACACCGAACCTGCCAACAGTGAGAAGTTGACTTGTTACATAATTCAAGCCCAGATTTCTGGAGATTACAGATTGCTGATTTGAACACCAATGTGGTCAGTATGTGTATGTGCTTAGTCACTCAGCTGTGCCCAACTCTGCAACCCTACAGATTACAGCCCGCCAGGCACCTCTGTCCATGGGATTCTCCATGCAAGAATACTGGAATGGATTGCCATGCCCTTCTCCAGGGAATGTCCCCAACCCAGGGACAGAACTCAGGTCTCCGGCATTGCAGAGGATTCTTTACCAGCTGAGCTACCAGGGAAGACCTGTGGTCAGCATGTGAAGTGAAAGTCGCTCAGTCGTATCCGACACTTTGCAACTCCATGGACTATACAGTCTGTGGAATTGCGTAGCCCAGAATACTGGAGTGGGTAGTCTTTCCCTTCTCCAGGGGATCTTCCCAACCCAGGGATCAAACCCAGGTCTCACACTGTGAGCAGATCCATCTGAGCCACCAGAGAAGACCTGGCAGTATGCAGAGTACCATTTCCATTCTGACCGTGTTTCTGAACTGCGACCATACCTCTCTCCCACTACTACTGTGATGGGACAGCTCCATGGCATGAAGGAAAGGGAAGGGTTAACTAGCATTTCACAGACATCAGTAATTATAAAAGCTTCTATCATAATTTGTACCAAAGTCATACACTATTAGTACAATTATTTAATTGCACTATACTTTAAATTGACTGTTTATTTGGCCTCATCCTAAACAAATAACAACCATGATAATATATATTTAAGGGATAAATAGCATTATAAATGCTCATTAAAATCCATAATGAATGCAACAATAACAAAAAATTGTTTGCATATAAACTAAAATCATCTTATGTTTCTCATAAGTCACACTTAGGGAAATTCATATCTAATAGAAAGCCCAGCTGAGAGCTGCTAGAATTTCAGACTGAGCCCAAAATACCCTCACTTAGGCTGGAGGAAAAGGCAGAAGTGGGGAATTCTCATTGCAGACATACTCCTCATCTAAATAAATCATAATTTTCTCTCCACTTTCCACATCCTTACTACTAGAAGTTTCCATTCAAGTGCCAGCAGCTGTTAGAAGAAATCAAAAAGAAGAAACAGGAAGAAAAAGAAAACCCGTATCTGACAACTGAAATGGAATCGGCCTTGGTTTTCTGCTATTCCTGCATTTTTAGGTTGAAAGGCTACTATCAAAATATTATGGTTATAGAAACATCATAATTATAGGATCTTGAATCATGTTTGTTTCCACTCCATGCCTCTGCTTTTGTCTTTCTTTTAATCTTCTTAATGTACCATAATTATGTCTTCAGTGCAGGTCAATTATTTCTGAACTAAAAAACAAATTATCATCATTACCTCTGATTATTCTTCCCTTTTCTTTGATCCTATTTTGTGCAGCAACCAAAATTTTGCATTCATTCAGCCTTCCTCTTCCCTGGTTGCATTGTTGGCAGAGCTGAGATATAGTAGAAATCATTCCCCTGCCATTTCCAATACTCTCCTTTCTCTTCATCCCACTCTTCAAACACTCTTGGTGCCTGCATATTATCAAAATATGTTCAAATGATCTTATTACCAACATAGCTCCTGGGCACCACTGCCTTTTAGTCACAGTGCCTCTTTCATCTTTTTCCTTCCCAATCTAACTACATTTTCAAAATCCAAATTAGTACACAAAGGCCCATCTAAACAGCATTAATATCTTAAAAAGCTACTACATCCTTTTTTCAATAATCCTGAGATTAATGGGCCCCAAAACTTATGTGACACAGAAAATTAACGAGGTTTGATTGTAGCAATAATCCATGAATTATGAAGGGCCTCTCTACTGTGGCTATAATGAAATTAGCTTTTTTTTTTTTTTTTGGTTGAAAAAGGAAGAAGAGGGTTGAAAGAAATTATCTTAAGAAATAATACTTGCAAAATAGAAATGCGTAGGTGTTTTTTATTAGATTTCTCTTCATAGGTGTCCAGCAGAGTAAGAAGACCAAGAAGCAACATGATGTAATTGCCTTCTCTGTGGAAATGGGATGCACACAAAGCATGGGGGAGCCACAGCCCAGTGTATTCTTTAGGCAGTCTTCCTGGGTTGCTGGCATCAGGCCTCAGGATGCGCTTTCTTGCCCCATGTTGACAAACTGACTTCCCAGAAATCCCCAAAGGAAAAACACTCTTAATGCCAGGACATAGATGCCTGGCATCCAAACGTGCTGTGGAGCTCGGTGAAGTGAAAGAAAACTCACAGCAGAAACTTCCTCCAGCTCCGTCTGGCTGGAGCTATGTATGTAATCAAAATGTTCACTCTTACAATATCCCATTGCCCTTCTGTATTTTATGTGATGTTTTTCCTGTGTGTATTATTCCCTTCCATTTTTCATTGCTTTGAATCAAATGTGAGGAAAAAACCTTAGAAATATAGCCCAATGTGGAACCCATTCAGCAAATAAGTGCAACCAGATGCAGGTCCCACACAGAGAGAATCCTCTAGGTCTTTGTTGCATGTCACTTAGGCCTCGGGTGTGGGCTGGGAGGGTTGCGGTGCCAGACTGAAACTGAAAGGCTTGATGTTTTAGAGGGATCATGTTATTTACAAGACAAATCACTTTTAAATGAGGTCATCATAATGGGAATAGCACATGGTCAGAGGCCAGGATTCCAAGATAAATTCTCATACTGTCCTGCCTCCAACTGAGGGATTTTGAGATCACATAAGTTCTATGAGTCTGAGGATCCCAGCTTCAGCTACATCAGAGGGTTTCTCTGAGGATCCTCTAAACTAATACATGTGAAAATGTCCAGCATTATAAACAATGTATAAATACAAGATACTTACTATGGACTAAATGCGGTACCCTAAATTGTATATTTTTATTTTTACTTTTACTTTAAGAATGTAGAAAATATAGCTTCATTAGTGCTTGGGAAGTCTGTCTTTGTTAATTGGCCTCATCTTGAAGAAGCTAGAGTTGGTGGTTTATAAGATGGAGAAACTAAGTAAGAGTTTATTTGTAATTTTTAAAGTGTATATATGCTTTGCTATTTGATGGCTTTTATTCATACATTTTGGAGAAGAAAATGGCAATCCACTCCACTATTCTTGCCTAGAGAATCCTGAGGACAGAGGAACCTGGTGGGCTGCTGTCCATAGGGTCGCACAGAGTCAGACACGACTGAAGCGACTTAGCAAATTGTATATATTGAAACTTTAATCCCCAGTGTGACGGTATTAAGAGGTGGGGCCTTGCTTCATGAGCGTGGGGCCCTCATAACTGGATTAGTGCCCCTATGAGAATGAGAGGGCTTCCTTACTCTCTGCTCTCTGCCCTGTGTGGGTACAATGGTGGTCTATAAACCAGTTGCTGTTTTTCAGTCACTTAATCATGGCCGACTGTTGGTGATCCCATGGACTACAGCACACCAGACTTCTCTATCCTTCACTATCTCCCAGAGTTTGCTCAGACTCACATCTATTGAGTCAGTGATACCATCCAACCATCTCATCCTCTGTTACCTCCTTCTGCTTATGCCCTCAATCTTTCCCAGCATCAAGATCTTTTTAAATGAGTCAGCTCTTTGCATCAGGTGGCCAAAATATTGTAGCTTCAGCATCAATCCTTCCAATGAAGATTCAGAATTGATTTCTTTTAGGATTGACTGCTTTGATCTCTTTGCAGTCCAAGGGACTCTAAGAGTCTTCTCGGTTCAGTTCAGTCACTCAGTCGTGTCCAACTCCTCGCAACTCCATGAATCTCAGCACACCAGGCCTCCTTATCCATCACCAACTCCTGGAGTTCACTCAGACTCATGTCCATTGAGTCAGTGATGCTATCCAGCCATCTCATCCTCTGTCATCCCCTTCTCCTCCTGCCTCCAATCCCTCCCAGCATCAGGGTCTTTTCCAATGAGTCAACTCTTCACATGAGGTGGCCAAAGTATTGGAGTTTCAGCTTTAGCATCAGTCCTTCCAAAGAACACCCAGGAGTGATCTCCTTTACGGTGGACTGGTTGGATCTCCTTGCAGTCCAAGGGACTCTCAAGAGTCTTCTCCAACACCACAGTACAAAAGCATCAATTCTTCAGCGCTCAGCTTTCTTCACAGTCCAACTCTCACATCTATACATGACCACTGGAAAAACCATAGCCTTGACTAGATGGACCTTTTTTGGCAAAGTAATGTCTCTTCTTTTCAATATGCTATCTAGGTTGATCATAACTTTTCTTCCAAGGAGTAAGCATCTTTTAATTTCATTGCTGAAATCACCATCTGCAGTGATTCTGGAGCCCAAAAAAATAAAGTCTGACACTGTTTCCCGATCTGTTTCCCATGAAGTGATGGGACCAGATGCCCTGATCTTAGTTTTCTGAATGTTGAGCTTTAAGTCAACATTTTCACTCTCCACTTTCACTTTTATCAAGAGGCTTTTTAGCTCCTCTTCACTTTCTGCCATAAGGGTGGTATCATCTGCATATCTGAGGTTATTGATAATTCTCCCGGCAATCTTGATTCCAGCTTGTGCTCCTTCCAGCCCAGTGTTTCTCGTGATGTACTCTGCATGGAAGTGAAATAAGCAGGGTGACAATATACTGCCTTGACATACTCCTTTCAAGAGTCTTCTACAGTACTACAATTCAAATGTATCAATTCCTTGGCTCTCAGCTTTCATCGTCCATCTCTCATATCTGTATATGACTACTGGAAAAACCATAGCTTGACTGTATGGACTGTTGTTGGCAAAATTATGTTTCTGCTTTTTAATACATACCAAGGAGCAAATGTATTTAATTCTGTGGCTGCAGTCACCATCCTCAGTGATTCTGGAGCCCAAGAAAATAAAATCTGCCACTTTTAAAACCAGTAAGAGGTCCCAAACCAAGAACCTGACCAGGAACTTCTCTGGTGGTTCAGTGGTTAAGACTTCACCTTCCAGTGCAGAGGATGAGAGTTCAGTCCCTGGTCAGGGAGCTATTATCCTACATGACTTGTGGCCAAAAATCAAAACATGAGAAAAACAAGCAATATTATAAAAAATTCAATATAAATGGTCCACATCATACTAGCAAACCAAATCCAACAATACAGTTTAAAAAATCATACACCATGATCAAGTGGGATTCATCTCAGGGATTCAAGGATTATTCAATATACACAAATCAATCAAGGTGATACACCACATCAACAAACGGGAGAATAAAAACCATATAATCATCTCAATAGATGCAGAAAATGCTTTTGACAAAATTCAGCATGCATTTACTATAAAAACTCTTCAGAAAGTGGGCATAGAGGCAGCATACCTCAACATAATAAAGGCCATATATGACAAACCTACAGTTAACATCATACTCAATGGTGAAAAGGTGAAAGCATTTCCTCTAAGATCAGGAACACTCTCATCACTTTTATTCAACATAGTTTTGGAAGTTCTAGCTACAGTAATCAAAGAAGAAAAATAAATAAGGGGAATTCAAATTGGAAAAGAAGTTAAACTATCACTGTTTGCAGATGACATAATATTATACATTGAAGATGCTAAAGATGCTACCAGAAAACTAGTAGAACTCTTTTATTAGAACATGGCTACACCAGTCTATGGGTGCTTTCATATTACAATGGCAAAATTAAATAGCAAGAACAAAGACCATATGAATCATATAGTAAAGAAAATATTTTCTCCCTAGCTCTCTATCAAAGAATTTGCTGAATGATGCTAAAGCTGAAACTTCAGTACTTGGCCACCTCATGCGAAGAGTGGACTCATTGGAAAAGACTCTGATGCTGGGAGGGATTGGGGGCAGGAGGAGAAGGGCACGACAGAGGATGAGATGGCTGGATGGCATCACTGACTCGATGGACGTGAGTCTGAAAGCACTCTGGGAGTTGGTGATGGACAGGGAGGCCTGGCCTGCTGCAATTCATGGGGTCGCAAAGAGTCGGACATGACCGAGCGACTGAAGTGAACTGAACTGATTCTAGGAGCTTAGGATACAGCAGTGGTAAGCAAAATTTTTGTTATTACAAACAAAAACAAACAGCCTTGCCCTCATGGTGCTTACATTCTAATGGGGGGAAGCAGTCAATATATTTAATTAACAAGTTAATCACGTAGTTAAAATTTGAAAGGTAAGTGTAATGGGAGAGATTAATCAGGGTAATGGGAATGGGGTGTCTTTATGGGCAAGGGTTGCAAATTTTTTTTAAAGTGTTCTGAACAGTTATTACAGTGAGTTAAGGGTATGGAACACTTGGCCTGGGGCTTTACAGGCTTTGTAAGAACTTTGGTTTTTACTCAGTAAAATGGAAAACCACTGGCATTATTTAAATAGAGAAACGTCAGGATCTGATTTAGTTTTTAAAGTCTTTCTCCTGTTGTTCTTTGAAAATGATGTGTAGTAAGATATGATCAAAGCAGAGAGGTGAGTTAATAGGTTTTTGTAATATGGCAGGCAAGAGATGATGACTGCAGCAATAGAAATAATGAGAAATAATTGACTTCATGGAATATTCTGAAGGTGAAACAGGATTTGCTGATGGGTTAGATGAGAGGAAAGGGGTCAAGGGTGACTCCCCCTCCCCCACTGCAAGGTTTTTGGTTTAAGCTGGAAGATCAGAGCTGCCATCATTTGAAGGGTGGGGCTGAAGCAGGTTTGAGGGGGAGTTAGTTTTCTGGGGCCACCATAACAAACTGCCACAATTCGGCGGCTTAAAACAGCAGAAATTAGTTTCTCATAGTTCTAGAGGGCAGATGTCCCAAACAAAGTGTCAGCAAGATTGTTCTCCCTCCAAAGGCTCTAGGAAAGCATCTTCCCTCAGCTTTTCAGCTTCTGGTGGCTCCAGGCATTTCTTAGCTTAGAGCTGAATGACCATAATCTCTGCCTCTGTCTTCAAATGAACTTCTCCTTCTCTATCTGCTCTTTTACCTCTCATAAGAATACTTGTCATTAGATTTAGAACCTACCTGGATAATTCAGGATGATCTCATCTCAAGATTTTTAACCTAATTACATCTGCAAAGATCCTTTTCCAAATAAAGTCATATTCACAGATTCCAGGTAGAAATATCTTTTGGAAGGGGCCTCATTGAAGCCTCCACAAAGAGAAGACCAGAGTTCTATATTTATATACTAAATATGAGACTCCTCTGAATTTATTGAGTGGAGATATTGAATAAAGAAGCACATGAAGATGGAAGCCAAGAGTGCACCCACCCTTGTCTCTATCCATGCTTGCTCAGATATCACAAGCGTTTCTCCTAACAATGGAGTAATTGGCAAAATGGTCCTTGGTATAAAGTAATATACGCTGCTAAGCCAATCTTCAGAGAAGGCAATGGCACCCCACTCCAGTACTCTTGCCTGGCAAATCCCATGGACGGAGGAGCCTGGTGGGCTGCAGTCCATGGGGTCGCTAAGAGTCGGGCACGACTGAGCGACTTCACATTCACTTTCCACTTTCATGCATTGGAGAAGGCAATGGCAACCCACTCCAGTGTTCTTGCCTGGAGAATCACAGATACAGAGGAGCCTAGTGGGCTGCCATCTCTGGGGTCACACAGAGTCGGACACGACTGAAGTGACTTAGCAGCAGCAGCAGCAGCAGCAAGCCAATCTTAATGTTGAAGCCTTTAGGTGTAATACAAACAGCCTCTGCTTTCTCTTTTAAAGGATGGTGTAAATTTCAAATAATAAATGCTGGAGGGGATGTGGAGAGAAGGGTACCCTTCTACACTGTTGGTGGGAATGTAAATTTGTACAGCCACTATGGAGAACAGTAGGGGGTGTCTTAAAAAAAACAAAAACAGAGCTAACATGTGACCCTGAAATCCCACTCCTGAGCATGTATCTGGAGAAAAGCATGATCTGAAAGGATACCCACACCCGAATGTTCACTGCAGTACTGTTTACAATCGACAAGACATGGAAGTAACCTAAATGTCTGTCGACAGAGGAATGGATAAAGAAGATACGGTAAATTCATACAACAGCATATTACCCCATTTGCAGCAACACGGATGGACAAAGACAGTGTCATACTGAGTTGAAGTACGTCAAAGAAGAAGTATTGTATGAGATCCCCTGTATGTGGAGTCTAAAAAGAAATTATACAAATGAACTTACTTACAAAGCAGAAAAAAATTCACAGATTTTAAGAATAAATTTACAGTTGCTGGGGGAAAGGGATAGTTAGGGAGTTTGGGATGGACATGTACACACTGCTATAACAGACAGCCAGGGGGCATTTGCTGTCTGACACCGGGAACTCACACCAGGGCTCCATGACAGCCTAGAAGGGTAGAATGCCAGGGAGGTTCAAAAGGGAGGAACATATGTATACCCATGGCTGATTCATATTGACGTATGGCAGAAACCACAATATTGCAAAGCAATTATCCTCCAATTAAAAAAAAATAAAAATAAAATGGATACCCAATAAGAACCTCCTGTATAGCACATGCAACTCTGCTCAATGTTATGTGGCACTGGATGGGAGAGGAATCTGGGGGAGAATTGATATACATATATGCATGGCCAAGGCCCTTCACTGTTCACCTGAAACTATCACAACATTATTAATCAGCTATACCCTAATACAAAATAAAAAGTTCAAAAGAAAAAAAAAAATTGGTGTGTATTTGACCAAGAAAAACAAGATGCTTGGAGGTAGAAGGAAAGCAAGGCTATTTGTTTTCCTTCTGTGATGAGATCAAGCTTAGAAAAATACAAAGGCACTAATGAAGGCCACGGTTCGATTGTTCCTAGCTTTGCCTTATGAAACACTGCGAACATTTACAAACTAGGGTAACAGTCCAACCAATAGTTTGAAACAGCAACTTTCTCTACTCTACAAAGAATAAATGGTTTTGCTAGCAGCATTTTCTAACCCAGGAAGTTAACTAGCTGAGAAGGAATTTGACCATTAGATCACTTAATACTGACTCAACATAGATATTCTGCCAAATCAAAACTTCAAAGCTCAATATATTAATGAGTTCCTGGAGTCTCTGGAGACCTCTTGCTGGTCAGATAAAAGATCTATCAAGGCACCTTCTTTTTAATTTAAAGTGAAAATTGATGCTCTTGGGGTCTCAAGTATAATCATGTTAATTTATTGGGGAATACATAAGGAATTGCCAAAAGTAGGAATGATCCAATTATTGGGTTAAATGAGTTTGGGTTTCCTTGTTTTTGTCAGTCTGGTCCATGAAGTACTTTCACTTTCAGACATTCAAAAGTTATTTACATAGGTTTGGGCCTTATTAATGCAGCTAAGTAGACCCAGAGGTGGAATTACAGCCCTTCTCTAAAAAACAGTGAAGTTGATAGAATCGAATTTAAACATTAGCATTCGAGTCAAAGTTACTTTTAATCAATCACAAGAAAGTGGATGCCTTGGGACAGGATAGCTCCAGAGAATGCTGCTCAAATGTGGCTTTTTTCTCCAAAATGTTTCTGGCTCCATTTTTTTCAGAATCTGCCAGGAGAAAAAATATCATGACCTCATGGTTTGTTCAATGACATAAGTGAGTAAGTGGCTTCCTTAAGCTCCTACCAAGTAGGGAACATTAGGAAATCATTTATTTCATCCTGGGCACCAAAGGTGCATTTAAATGACTCTGCTACCTTACACTTTCAGGACAGAAATGAAAATGACCAGGAGAGGACTCAGGCATGGGCTCTTCCTCCTACAGAAAGAGAAAGCAACACGCCTTGCCTCATCATTACTGCCCCTTGTTCTAAGGGGGACAGCAGTGGGAAGTTTTTAAAAGAATAGTCTTTGGCATTAGGAGTACTTTTGTGAATCTCCATTTTGTAATTTGCCTCCCTGTGACTTTTGGCAAGTCCCTCGACTCTTCTAAACTTCATATCTTCTTATATAGAAAAGAGATAAAAATAGTCCATATTTCATAAAGCTATCTATCAGTAGAGTTAAAAGTAAAGAATAGAACGCATTGCCTAACACAAGGCAAGTAGCTTTTGCAGCTATAATTATTATTGCCTGAATACTCAAAGCAAGGTTGAACTGAAGTGCTAACAATTCCACACTTTTCTGTTTGAACTAAATGTCCTTTGATTACATCTTTCACCCAATCACCCCAAATAAGAGACTTTGATGAAAGGCCAACTTTGCTGAGAATGTGAAGAGAGGTTTGCTTTCCTATTAGTGAAAGTGGAAAAGCTGTTTGTTCATTTTTGTAATTTGGCTGTGGATCTAAAGGCCCTAGGGAACCTGGCTCAAAGAACTAGAAGTTATTATTGAAAACTGAACATTTTTGATGAACCTAATAGCCAAAGGCAGATCAAGCCCACATAGTATGAAACCTAAAAGTAGGGCAATGAGAAAAGCAGGGCTAAGGTAAAATTCAAGCCTCAGCCTGTGGCAATAAATAATGCAATGGGTCAGAGCGAGTGAGAAACAGACTAAGCCAGCACAAAGGCTGACTGGGGCCCTTTTAAGGAAGGAAATGTCTACCAGTGCTCACTGATCTTTATTTCCTGTCCCTGTGAAGTCAGAAGCCAACTATATCTAATACCCCAAATAGATAGCAATTTTGCCAGATTACATTTATTGTTAATTTCCTTTTATAAGAGAAAGAAATTTAGACCTTTAAAAAAAAAAAAAAAGCTCTTACTTCTATTCTTTGGAATGTCTTGCCTGCGCAGCCCCATATTTTGCTCTAAGGTGCAGCTCACCTTTCTCTACCTACAGGGGCACTCAGTGTCTTACTGAACAGCGATACCAAGAGTTAAAAGGCACTCTTTAAAGCCTATTGAGAGAGAAAAGAAGTGAGAATTGTGTACACAGACATGCACATATATGTGTTGATTGGTGAGGGAGTCTCAAACCACCTCAAATCCTGAGGGTGAGCCTGGGTGACATGACCTCCGAATAGCCACCTGGTGATAATAGGCAATCAGTCATTCAACCATTCCTTTAGCAAAAGTCTGAATTCAAACTAAATATGAATTTAGTTAATTCATATTATTGGAATGCATACTTTGGGGTTATGGACAAGGGAAATGAGGAGGTTATAATAACCCAAGTGAATGACAATATCATTTCAGATAAAATAGTATAGAACGTCTTGAGAAATTATTGGATTCAGGATATATTTTGAAGGTGTCACTGAAATAATTGTATAAAAGAGAGGGAGCTCGAGCTGACTCCAGTATTTTTGGCCAGGGTGACTGGGATAGAGCTGCCAGTCACTAAAATAATCCTGTGGGAGGAGCAGATTGGGAGCTTAGAATTCAAGAGTTCTGTTTTAGCCATATTAGGTCTGAAATGACAACTTCACATCTAAGGCGGATGTGTTGAGTAGGCAGTTGGATGTAGGAGAATGATTTGGAGAGAGGCATGTGGGTTGTAGATATAAATTTAGGAGCTTTTAAGAGTTCAGATGGCTTTTAAAACCCTGAAACGGGGAGAGATAACCTAGGGAATGAGTATAGAAGCTGAGGAGAAGAGCTCTGAAGAATAGACTTCAGGGAGGTGAAGAAGAAAAAACAGAAATTGGGTAAGAGAGAGAAGTAGAAAGGAAACTCGCAAAGAGTAGTTCCTAGAAGCAAAGCGAAGAAAGTATTTGTGGGGAGAGAGCAAATTAGCCACGATGGCTTGTCCAGGCTCTCTCACCCCACGTTTTATGAATAATGACCACGTCACAGCCAAGCTCCTTTACAGCACTGCGCAGAAAGCTAAGTCGCTCAGTGATGTCCAACTCTTTGGGACCCCATGGACTGTAGCTCACCAGGCTCCTCAGTCCATGGGATTCTCCAGGCAAGAATACTGGAGTGGGTTGCCATTTCCTTCTCATCTTCCCGACCCAGGGATCGAACCCAGGTCTCCCGCATTACAGGGAGAAGCTTTACCTCTGAGCCACCAGGGAAACCCACCCAGAATACTGTGCATGCGCTAGTTAATTCAAGAGGCACTCACTTGGTCGCAGGCTGTGTGCGGCGTGGCGTATGTGAGTTCCACCTAGAAAGCTGCGGCATTACTGCTGTGTCAGGGCCGTGTCCACTGGGTCAGCCACGACAGGAGAGAAGTGAGTGTGTCTACTGTTAGAGCTGCTGTGGCAACCAGGAGAGAAAACTGTTATGGCCACTGCGCCAGCCAGGAGCGAGGCTGTGTTAGGTTAGGTTATCCTACGGCTGCTGCGGCAGCTGCTGAGTCAGCCAGGAGAGAATAAAGGCGTTTGTAGTTCCTACGATTCCTCGCATCTTCTTCCAGCCTCTTTGCTTGCTCCTTGCCTACCCTAGGTTCAGCAAACAGTGAGGACAGTGTGAACAGCAAAACAATTGGTGCTATGAACAGAATCAGCAATACCATATTTCAAGAAGAGAATTGATCCGCTCTTCCTAATGATACTGATAGACTAATGTGATAGGGACTAATGTGATGTAATAATCACCTACTGTATTTGGTACCATGGTGATCATAAGGACTGAGAGCAATACTCTTTCAGTGGAAGAGGAAATAAAAAATCAATTAATGTGGGTTCAAAAGAGACTGAAAATAGAGGAAATGGAAACAGCAAATGTAGACACCTGGTTTTGAGGAATTGTTTTGTAAAAGGGAGAAAACCTTGACCAAGAGATCAAACCACTTGCTAGTTTCCTGAATCATAGGGTGATTTAGGATACCATCAGGTTCCAGATCAAAACCCAAGTTGGCGACACTCTAAAGATCATATGTTCAACCCCACTGGAATAGTGGAAGAGGAAAGAGATGAGTAAGTTAGTCCTGAAAAAAAAAGTGAAAGTTGCTCAGTCGTATCTGACTCTTTGCAACCCCATGGACAATACAGTCTATGGAATTCTCCAGGCCAGAATACTGGAGTGGCTACTCCTTCCCTTCTCCAGAGGATCTTCCCAACCCAGGGATCAAACCAGGTCTCCCGCACTGAAGGCGGATTCCTCGCCAGCTGAGCCACCAGGGAAGCAAGCAAATCCTACTCTTCAAAAAGGTTTTAGTCAAGTAGGGGAGACTTACGATGTCAGAATCAGAAAAAAAAAAAAAATGTAATTGTTTTTAATCCTTGAAACAATCCTATTACTTCCATATAGCAGACCCTACTCATCTGTGAATTTAACAATAGGGGATTTTTGAATGTTCATACATCACTCTGAAGGTTCAAGATGTGTGGCTATTTGCAGTTTTGCTAAGGAGGTCTGGAATGTGTATACTGTCAAGTCTGGTGTGGGGAAAAGGACCGCTTAACCCCACCTTCCAGCGTCTGCATTTCATTCAGCTTTGTGGTTTCAACTGACTGTCATGTGAATGATAAGATGTGGCACAGACAGGTAAGCTAATTTTTTTTTACATATTTAACAAAAATGAAAATATATCATTAAAATTTCTGTTTAGAGTAACTATATTTTCTGCTATGCTAAGTTGCTTCAGTAATGTCTGATTCTTTGAGACCTAATGAACTATAGCCTACTAGGCTCCTCTGTCCATGGAATTCTCCAGGCAAGAATACTGGAGTGGGTTGCCATGCCCTTCTCCAGGGGATCTTCCTGACCCAGGGATTGAACCCACATCTCTTGTGTCTCCTGTGTTGGCAGGCCTGTTCTTTACCACAAGCACCACTTGGGAAGTCCAATAGTATATTAAATAGCACATTTGTCATAAACTTAGGACTTTAACTGAAGCTCTCAGGTTGAAAACAATAAAACATATCCCAAGATCTTTTTTTTTCTCTATGCATGGCTAAATATCTAAGCACCGTCATGAACAACAAAATGAACAAGGAAATTAATAATAAATTTGACTGATACAGGAGAGACAAGTAGGAATAGCTACCATTCAACCTCAGTACACAACATACTTAACTTAAAATCACATAAAATTCTAGCCAAAATACACATATTCATGCAAGTTACTATATTTACTTTCAGAATCAGAACCCTTTGTTTGTGGCAAAACAACAGATTTTCATGATCTATATCCCTTGGGTTATACAAAGAAAATTAAATTGAAACAGACTTACAAGGTGTGATTTGTAAGAAAAGAGAAAGGGTCTAAGCACAAAGCAAAACATAAAAACACACAAAAATAAGAATATAGTAGAAAGTCAAAGGAACTGAAAAATTGAATTTGGCATGTGATTTTATAATTTAAAGTAATTAAAGACCCTAAAATGGTTTGATCTATGATTGTACAAATTCTTATCAAATCATTATTGAATATAAGATGAATCCATGTTGCATTAAAACATAAACACATCAGTGCAGTGACTATGAAAACTTTTCATCGTCTTCTGTTTCTGTCTTATGAGTCTAGAAATTCAAATGATTACTGAATGGAATTGGTAGGAGAATTTTCATACAAGGGAAGAATTCTTTTCCTTTGTCTCTCTCTAAGGGTGGTGTCTCCTCTTTATCATGCCAAGAGAAATAAAGTTTAAATGTTGGGTTGATATCAGAAAAGAAGTGGTTTAATACTGGTTTAATGCCCTTTGAGCAAGAAAAATTCATAGGCCAGTCCCCCATTGCTATGGAGCCAAAGTGAAGCTAGGGATAGAGATGTTTGAAGAGTCGGCTGTGCATCCAGGAGTTTGAGGGCACAAATGAACACAAATAGTAGTCACTGGGGAACTCTGAAGGTGAGAGACTGGCTGAATCATCCCTTGTCTATACATTTAGAAGAGGGCCATTATTAATACATAGTGACGGATGATCACTACTAGATAGAATCTGGGGAGACTGTGCTTCAGGATTTGGAAGAATAAGGAGGTATGAGTGTTCTAGGGCCCAAGTAAGCATGTTGTGTTGGGCTTCTACCAAAGAGCATGCTTTGCTGAAATAGAGCAAGCAACTTGTAAGAGGTTGTAGGGGTTTCTGCTGCAGGCAAGTTTTGGAGGGTGTCAGGAAGTCCAATCGCAGCCCTGTCAGGGGCCTGTGCATGAGACATGTGCCTATAGGGCCCTTTGAGAAGCTACTGATAAGCCCACCGAAGAGCCAATATCTGGATGCCTGCCATGAGACAGTACAACCACAAGAGAAATACAGACAATGAAATAAAAAAATTCTCTCCTACCGTCTAGACCCTTCCTTTTGTCCTGACTTCAAAGAAGCCGGAAAAAGGAGGAGGAGGTGTGAAAGTTCCAGAGGAATAGTGACACGACAGTTTGTGCCAGTTTTTACCTCTGTTACTCTAGCATTCTAAGATATTGCCTTCACACAAGAGGAAAGGGTTGCATGTCATAAAAGACATGGATATGGATATAAGGCTCTGAGAATGCAGAGGTAAGACTACAAGCTACTCACTCTTTGTTGGAGTCCTCTTTTGTGACTGTAATAGAAACACGGAGAAATAAATTGTGAGGAAATGTGACTTTGTGTTCAGCAGCCCATTCCCTGTTAGATTGAACGTCATCTAATTGGCAGAGCGGGCATTAACACAACCGGAGCGCTGGAGGAAAGCATGGTCGATATTAGACAACTCTAGATATTGATTTTAGATTATAAAATCATTAATCAATTGTACTATACATCTAGCTTTATTATTTCCCAAAAAGCATGTGGAGAAATAGGAAGTCAGTGACAACCATTGTATAATACTTTGAAGGGGTGACCATGTTGTCATTAACTGCCATAGCGGCATCTGTTATTCTTCAAATCCATCCACACTCAGTTAGCTTATTTTTCTTCAGACTGCTGATATTCAGTGAGGCCAAGAAACAAAAGTCATTCACTTTTTTGGGAACTTTAAGCTTCCAACTGTAGAGGAGGTATTTGTAATTTTTGGTTAATACTAAATGGTAATTATGATTGTATATTCAACAACAGATCAGATACGTATTTCTTAAGTGTATGCCATCCACAGACATCCACTCATCAAACGTTTGATAAGAACTTACATTATTCTTCAGTTCTGCCGACAATCAGGGACTCTGTGCAGGAAATAGTCTCCATAGGACTTGAAAGGACTCCAGCCTAATTGGAAAGTCTACAAGGAAATTGTAAGTATGATATATTGTGTTGAGTGGTATATATAAAGATAAATAAACAATACTCAACATGTGTGCCAATTACTTGCCATATATCTGTGAGTTGGTGACATCTGTCTATCAAGGATTCATACTCTTCTTCGGAAGGAAAGAGTTACTGCTGGGAAGAAGCTCCCACACAGCTACTACCTTTCCCAGCCACAGTCAGATGTAAAGAGGACCATGTACTATGGCCAATGGAATGTGGGCAGAAGTGATGTTTTCTGAATTTCTCCATTAACCCTTCTCCTACTCCCCAGGCATATATCCCAGCACTGTCACCTGAAATAAATAGACAAATAGTCACCCAAGAAACACTTAAAAGTTACATGCTGATGATGGCAGAGACTCCATCAGCTGGGCCCCTGAATTACTGTGTGGAACAAAGTCGACCCCCTCTCTCTTAAAGAGTGAAAAACTTCTGTGTTGTAAAACAACTGAGATCTGGGTATTTGTTGGCTGAGCAGCTACTTTGCTGTTACTAACATACCCAAAGCACTCATTACAAACGCCTGATGTGATTAATCCTTTAAATCAACTACAACAAGCTTAGGAAATGATTACTGCTATTATCCACATTTTATCAATGAGGAAACTGAGGTCCAGAGAGGAGACGCCATCTGTTCATGTTCACAGAGATAGTAAGTAGTGAAGGCATTTTATTAGTGAGTAATAATAAAGAGTAGAGTCATTATGGGCCCTGACCTTGAAGAGGTTTCAATCTCAAGGTTCAGATTATATAGATGTGAAAATTCCCAAATAGAAAAAATTTAAAGCCTGAACAAAAAACCTAAAATCTCATCTGCATATTTCCAGAATGAATCTCCCTAAGTAATTAGAAAATGCAGTAATAATCCAGTGGTAGAAAGTTAAAATGATTTAAAATTATATGGCTTGGAAAAATTAATTCAGAAGAAATTAATGGTAGAAAGACATATACATTTGGCTTAACAGAATATAAATTTAAAACAATATAATTTTTATCTTTCTAAGAGTGAACTTAAAATCAGAAGTGTTTTATAATCAGTTTTAAATTTAATTTTATTCTTATAAAGTATTTTAAGCTAATTAAACCAACTATTGAATATTACAATTTATGGGTGTTTATCTACACAATTTTTATTTATAGATGCTTATTTGACTTATTCATGACAAGGGGGAAGAATTTGAGGCAGCTTATAGAAAAGTGAACAATTGAATAATATAAAACCTAGAAATAAGTGAGATAATTGGTGTGAAAAAGCAATGAAATAAAAAAATGTCAAAGATAAGACTGATGCAAAATTTGTAGCAGATGATACATGTTCACAAAAGGATGTGCATATTTATATCTGGTTTTCTGAGCAAAGAATAGTGAAAATATGATTAATTACTAGATTTGCAATATTGTCAAGAGGAAGTCCAGCCTTTCCTGCTGGAGCATGAATGGAATTTATTCTGCATCCTCACACAGAAGAAGCTGTGTAGCATAGTAGACTATAAAGCTTCAGTACCAGTGTAAAACATGCAGCTGCTAGATCCACATAGCTGTTTCTTGTATAACACCCCTCAATACTAACCTTGGTGTCATTCCAAACCTAGCTCAGTAAAGACAGTTTATAAAGAGTCAAAATAATGCAGTCTAGGTACACAGTTCTCTAACTGCCTGAGCTGACCTTTATTTATTTATTTATTTTTATTATACTTTATTTTACTTTACAATACTGTATTGGTTTTGCCATACATCGACATGAATCTGTCACGGGTGTACATGAGTTCCCAATCCTGAACACCACCCCCCTCCTCCCTCCCCATACCATCTCTCTGGGTCATCCCAGTGCACCAGCCCCAAGCATCCTGTATCCTGCATCGAATCTAGACTGGCGATTCGTTTCTTACATGATATCATACATGTTTCAATGCCATTCTCCCAAATCATCCCACCCTCTCCCTCTCCCAGAGTCCAAAAGACTGTTCTGTACATCTGTGTCTCTTTTGCTGTCTTGCATACAGGGTTATCGTTACCACTTTCTAAATTCCATATATATGTGTTAGTACACTGTATTGGTGTTTTTCTTTCTGGCTTACTTCACTCTGACCTTTAATTATTCCATCCCATCTACTTATTGGGAGATGATATAACCCACTTGGATAATAAACTAGATCAGCCTAAAAGCATTGACAGAAGCACATAATTATTGAGTATTTATTGTAGACAGATGAGAAGGTTGATTGTAGGAGGGATGGAGATTACAACTCCTGAGAGAAGAAATTAGGACCCATATTAAGCAAAGAAGAAGAGAGAAAGAAAGAAAAAGAATGAAGCAAAACTCCATTGAAACAGAATTTATGTAAAGATAAGCATTTAATAATAGTAAACAATAAAAAAGTCATCATTATCTTTAGATTCTCTTTTTATACAAAGAATGACCTCCTGGAGCATCAAGGCACATGTTTTTTTTTTGTTGTTGTTGTTGTTTTGTTTTTTTTAACTTTTTCTTCTGCATTGGGGTAGAGCCGATTAACAATGCTGTGATAGTTTCAGGTGAAGGGACTCAGCCATACATATATATGTATCCATTCTCCCCCAAACTCCCCTCCCATGCAGACAAAGTATACGTTTTCGATTTTATTTGGGCTTCCCAGATGGCCCAGTGGTAAAGAATCTGCCTCCTAATTCAGAAGATACAGAAGGCATGGGTTCATTCCCTGGGTCAGAAAGCTCCCCTGGAGAAGGGAATGGCAACCCACTCCAGTATTCTTGCCTGGGAAATCCCATGGACAGAGGAGCCTGGCTGGCTACAGTCCATGGGATTGCAGAAAGTCAGATACAAATGAGCATACACGCACAATTACTGAATAAGGATTCTCTGTCCTACTCTAGTCCTTCGCTGCAACTAGTGATATACCCCGTATACAGCAAGGGGTAAGGATATAATGACACATTAGTGCTGTTAACTAAGCCATGGATGGTCTCACCCTCATTTGTACACCTGCTTGCCCTGTTATTCAAAGAGCAGGAATAAAGTTGCCTAGCCCCAGAGAACACCTGGTAGAAACTCCAAATGGGAGCTGCCTAGAAAGAGAGCACAAGGTGAGCAAGTGGGCAGTGAATGTGGAAATGTGTCAAATTATGGGGATCTACTGACTCATTTTAAAATATTTTGCTCCCCAAACCCATGCCCATAGGCTTGGCTTTTTTAGAGGTTTTAGCGCCCCCAAAGAGGCATCCTAACAAGGTATCCAGAAGGTGACAACATAAAGGTTTCATTGCAATGGAAACAAACCTTAATTCCAATGGAGAGATAGGATTTTTATGTTCTATGGAGCTGGAACAGTGTTTTGAGAGCCTAGGAAACTTTCTATAAAACTGTTGCTGTTGGTCACTCCCTCAGTAGTATCTGACTTTTTGTGATCCCATGGACAGCAGCATGCTAGTCTTCCCTGTCCTTCATTATCTCCCGGAGTTTGCTCACACTCACATCCATTGTATTGATGATGCCATCCCACCGTCTCATCCTCTGTCACCCACTTCTCCTTCTGCACTCAATCTTTCCCAATATCAGAGTCTTTTCCAGTTAATCAACTCTTCATATCAGGTAGCCAAAGTGTTGGAGTTTCACCTTCAGCATCAATCCTTCCAATATTCAGGATTGATTTCCTTTAGGATTGACTGGTTTGATCTCTTTGCAGTCCAAGGGACTCCCAAGAGTCTTTTCCAGCCCCACAATTTGGAAATATCTGCCTTCTTTATGGTCCAAATCTCATACCTGTGCATGACTACTGAAAAAACCAAAGCTTTGACTATACAGACCTTTGTCAGCAAAATGAGGTCTCTGTTTTTTGATACACTGCCTAGGTTTGTCACAGTGTTCCTTCCAAGGAGTGTCTTTAATTTTGTGGCTGCAATCACTGTCAGCAGTGATTTTGGAGCTGAAGAAAATCTGTCATTGTTTCCACTTTTTCCCCATATATTTGCCATGAAATGATGGGACAGGATGCCATGATCTTCATTTTTTCAATGTTGAGTTTTAAGCAGCTTTTTCACTCTCCTCTTTCACCCTCATCATGGGCCCTTTAGTTTCTCTTCACTTTTGGCCATTAGCGTGGTGTCATCTGCATATTTGAGGTTGTTGAAATTTCTCCCCACAATCTTGATACCAGCTTGGGATTCATCCAGCGTGGCATTTCACATGATGTACTCTGCATGCAAGTTAAATAAACTGAGTGACAATATACAACCTTGAGGTACTCCTTTCCCATTTTTGAACCAGTCTGATGTTCAATGTCTGATTATAACTGTTGTTTCTTGACCGGCATACAGGTTTCTCAGGAGACTGGTAAGGCAGTCTGGTATTTCCGTCTTTTTAAGAACTTTTCATGGTTTCTTGTGATCCACACAGTCAAAGGCTTTAGCATAGTCAATGAAGCAGATGCATATGTTTTTTTGAAATTCTGGTACATTCTTTATGATCCAACAGATATTGGCAATTTGATCTCAGTTTCCTGTCTTTTCTAAATCCAGCTTGTACATCTGGAAGTTCCAGGTTCACATACTGCTGAAGCCTAGCTTGAGAGCAACAGCAAAGATAAATAGAAGACTAACTAGTGCTTAGATCACTCAGAAAAGGTTAGGATTGATTGGTAGGAAAACAATCCATTTTCTAGGATGGTTAAAGGCATTTCTGAATCAATGAACAAGGAGGTAAGCTGTATGCACTAACCATTTACTCATTCATTTCTTCTGCACATTTATTGAACATCTACTTTATTCCAGAAACTATTGTGACTCTAATTCTTTACAGAATTAAAAGCTATGTTTTAAATTTCCTTTTCTTGTTCACTATCAGAGTATTTAAATTTGAGATATTTAAAGATATTGCTTTATTTTGTCATTTTTAATAGACCTTTGTTGCATAGAAGAATTCTAATTGTATTTTTTTGCTTAGCTTGCTGCTGCTGCTAAGTCACTTCAGTCATGTCCAACTCTGTGCGACCCCATAGACAGCAGCCCACCAGGCTCTGCCGTCCCTGGGGTTCTCCAGGCAAGAACACTGGAGTGGGTAGCCATTTCCTTCTCCAATGCATGAAAGGAAAAGTGAAAGGGAAGCTTAGCTTACTATTGCAAATTTTTCTCCACAATCAGAAAGTGGTAGTGATGGTTTGCCATTTAATACAAAAGGGTAGATATTAAGATGACATTATGACAGAACCAGGAGATATTGTGTACTTTGACCTTGGAAAACAGTTTTTAAGGAAGACTATGGCATTGCCTCTGGATGGAATAATTGGACATGACTTCAAGTGGCCAAACAAGAACATTTTACAATGATAGGATAGAGCATCCTCTGAGTTATATAATCACAAAGAAGGGAGCTGTATGACCTGCAGGGAGCAGGTGGAATGCAATGGATGAGAAGCTTCAAAAAATATTGCTAAGAGACTAATACCCAATAAATATTCTGTGGCAGGCAAATCATGTGCTTTAAGCTAAAGCAATACTTAATGCCTTTGGCACAAGTGATTGGATCAGGAAGAATTTCCCAGTTTATGGTCACTTGAAAAAAATGGTCTACTTTGGATGGTGGTTAACCAGCCCAACTTAACTAGGAAGATTAAAGGTGAAAGGTAGAAAGCAAAGCAGACACTCCTAAAGCGATTTCAAGAGCCATTATGAGAACAGTTAAGCACAGGAACAGAGACATTTCTGTATCCTCATTCAGTTCAGATAAAGTGGTACAACTCTGACAAACCAAAGAGGCAAACAAATACCATGGTGTTTGGAAGCCAAGTGTTTTGGAACCTTTTATCCAGAGAATTAGGTGGCATAATGGAGTAAACTCTAGATTTGATGTCAGAAAACATGGGTTGGAGAGCTATTTAAGTCATACTAAGTTTGTGATATCATCCCAATGTGTGTACTGAGTATTTTACTCATTGGGAAAATATTGATAGCTTATGGTGAACGGTGAACAGTGTTCCGTGACAAGTCCGTGGTCTCCAAAGGAGAAGGCTTAACTCTGGGACCAAAGACAGTCTCAGTCACTCAGAGCTTTGTGCAGCAAAGATTTTTATTTAAAGTGACAGAGCAGATAAAGCTTTTCTTCTCTGATTGTGTGGTGAGGAGTTCCAAAACTATACTGAATAATAGTGGTGAAAGTGGGCACCCTTGTCTTATTCCTGATCTAGAGAAAATGCTTTCAGTTTTTCACTATTGAGAATAATGTTTGCTGTGGGTTTGTCATATATGGCCTTTATTATGTTGAGGTAGATTCCTTCAATGACCACTTTCTGAAGAGTCTTTATCAAAAATGGGTGCTGTCAACTAAAAAAAGAAGACATACAACTTGAAAGTTGTGCGTTAAGTTTTATTTGGGGCAAAATGAGGACTGCAGCCTGGGAGGCAGCATCTCTGATAGCTCTGAGAGCCTGCTCCAAAGTAGCAGTGGGGGAAAGTCAATATATACAAGGTTTTGGTGAAGGAGGAGTTCAATGCCATGAAACACTCAAGAGGATCTGATGTCACCAGGGATTTAGTGCTTCTCTAGATATGAGAAGATGCAAGGATTGAGATCATAAAATCTGTTTCTAAAAGCATCCAACAATCTAAAGACCTGTCCCACCAGATTCCCTGGAGCAGAGTGCCTCATTCCACCCTGAACTCCCTCGGGGGTTGCTGAAGGTCAACAGCTATAGCAGCATGGGGTTCAGTCTCCATAGAGGCAGATGGCAAATGCCTTTGTTGTTCAGTTGTTGGCAATGTCCTTAGTAAATGCTAGTTTGTAGTTGACAGTGTTGAATTTTGTTGGAAGCTTTTTCTGCATCTATAGAGAGTATCATATCATTTTTATCTTTCAATTTGTTATTAATAATATGGTATGTCACACTGATTTGCACTGAAGAATCCTTGCATCCCTGTAATAAACCCCACTTAATCACAGTATATGATCCTTCTAATGTGTTGTTGGATTCTGTGAGTTAGTATTTTGTTGAGGATTTTTACATTTCTGTTCATCAATGATATTGGCCTGTAATTTTCCTTTTTGGTGTGACACATTTGTCTGGTTTTGGTATTGGGGTGATTGTACCCTGTGGAATCCAAAAACTCTTGACTTTCATTGCCACATACTGCTCTAGCCAGATCAGAGGTTCAGATGGAGAAAGAGAGCACAGAATACAGCTTGGACAGGTGTTGAGTGTGGCTTGGTGTCAGACATTGTGGTTGGACCTCCAGAAATATGCGGCAGTGAGTAAGCATTCTGCTTCTGCACACGGAGCCTCTAGAAGCAAGCGCGCGCGCGTGTGTGTGTGTGTGTGTGTGTGCACGCGCACACGCGAGCTATGTATGTGAGAGAAGAGAAAACCTCCTCAACTTCTTTATAAATAGGACTAGAGATAGTTTCACTTTTCACTTTCATGCATTGCAGAAGGAAATGGCAACCCACTCCAGTGTTCTTGCCTGGAGAATCCCAGGGATCGGGGAGCCTGGTGGGCTGCCATCTATGGGGTCACACAGAGTCGGACCCGACTGAAGCAACTTAGCAGCAGCAGCAGCAGAGATAGTTAGATCCAGGAATATAATCAATGATGCGTCTCTAAAGTCTGAACATTCAGCGATGACATACTGAGAAAAAAAATACTGAAAATTCTCTAGTTTTAATACTCAGAACTCTTTGAAAAAAGAAGTTGTAAAAAACAAGTATAGGGTATACATAGCACAGAATGCAGAAAAGAATCAATGGAAAATGTAAATGAAAATATTTTTTTTAATACTATCCAGATAGAACCAAGAGAGACATTGCTCTTTGCTGTTTCCTACTTTTGGTTCAACCAGTTCCTATGTAAGAACAAAATAAAAGTTCATCCTAGAACCAATATTTCTAATATTTTTGGTTGTCTCTTATATCAGTGTGCATAGATTAACTAACTAGGGCTTCCCAGGTGGCACTAGTGGTAAAGAACTCACGTGCCAATAATGCAGGAGACATAAGAGACAGAGGTTCGATTCTTGGGTCAGGAAGATCCCCTGGAGGAGGACATAGCAACCCACTCCAGTATTCTTGCCTAGAGAATCCCATGGAAAGAGGAGCCCAGGTGGGCTACAGTCCGTAAGGTCACAAAGAGTCTGACACAACTGAAGCAACTTAGCATGCACACACAAAACTGCATATATTTCTCATCCCATTCAGTAATTCTTTGTCAATCCTTTGCTGTGTTTTAAAACATTGAGATAATTACTGTTTAGATTTCATATAGGTATATACATGTGTGTGTGTGTATATATATATATATATATAATTATTTTACAAAAACTTAATGTGTGTGAGATAGATGCCAAGTGAAAAACTGGAAAAACCCCAAATCCATTAAATTTTGCAGAATTTTACCTTAACTATGCCTGTCCTTGTTTGGCTGCAAATGGAATTTGCAAAATTTTAAGAAGCACTTCAGTGGAAAAAATCTGATTCAGTATCAGAAGATCTTGGTTCAAATTCAAGTCCTTCAATTTATGAGCCTTACAATGTAGAACCTTTCACTTGAACTTTAAATTTTATTTATAAAAATTAAGTACCCCCCAAACTTGTTTATTCAAAAAACATTTGTTGATGATTTATTACATGCCAGTCCTGCTTTCACAGAATAATTCTGGGATTTATGTGCCAGAGTGGTGACTTCATATGCCATAAAGGCACTGGTGGCAAGTCCATCTATAGGGAGAATTTTGATGATGAGCGTTTCATCCTGAAGCATATGGGTCCTGGCATCTTGTCCATGGCAAACGTTGGCCCCAACACAAATGATTCCCAGTTTTTCATCTGCACTGTTAAGACTGAGTGCTTGGATGGCAAGCATGTGGTCCTTGGCAAGGTGAAAGAGGGCATGAATATTGTAGAAGACATGGAGCGCTTGGATCCTGGAATGGCAAGATCAGCAGGATCACCATTGCTGACTGTGGACAAATCTCATAAATTTGACCTGTGTTCAACTTTACCACCAGACCACTCCTTCTGTAGCTGAGGAGAGCACCATTTCACCCCCATCTGCTCGAAATAGCTTATAATCTTTGTGCTCTCACTGCAGTTCTTTGGGTTCCATGTTTTCCTTATGCCTCTCCAAGTTTAACTGGATTGCAAAGTTAACTTTATGATTATGAAATAAAAACCAAACAACAGCAACAAAAATGAGAAGAGCAAGGACTGTGATTCTGACTGTTTAACTAGTGCACACTGTTTTTTAATATGTAAAATAGTCTATGATCTAAAGAATTCAGGACATAATAAAAAAAATGCAGAATACTAAGGCATATAAAAGGAAACAAAACGAGATATATTGAGGCAATTCTCACACAATGTCTCAGTTACCCACAGACATTTGATGCTTATCCCTGTGCCTAATTATAGCCCAACCCAGTTCCTTTTGTGAACCTTTCTCCTCAATCTCACCCCCCAACAGCAGCATGGAGCGTGGATTGCAAGGGGTCAACATTGGGATTAGAGACAAAAGTTATTAGAAGGATGTATATCTCTGTAACATGCAAATAGGAATAACGTATGCTTCAAATTGCCCTAGAACACATTGAAATCAGCACATACTATTAACAGAACAAGGTAAAGAAACTTTAAAATATTTCACAGCAAAAAAAAAAAGACATAAAAAGACCATATAAATAATGCAATAAGCCTGAAATGAAAACAAAATTGCCAACCAAAAAATCAAGCATTTAAAAATAGAAAAGACTTTCTGAAATAACATTTGGGCAAGAGAAGAAAATAAAGTTGATTTTATAAGACAATATGCATAGCAACAGTGAAGAGAATAGTTTATGGTAAAATTTATGGGATATGGACTAATTTATTGTGATGAAATTTTATACTATAATTGATGTCATCATTAAATAAGAGATAAAAATAAACCAAACATTCAGCACAGTAATTTATAAAGAACTAACACCAAATTAGATGAAGAATGGCAGGAAGAAAGAAATAATAAAGATATATGCTATAAAGAGAATATAATCCCCAAAAGTAGTATAGAAAGGAATGTTACCATCAATGCAGAGGATATTTTAAATGGTTGAATAGTCTATAATTCTGTGCTTATATTTGAAAATTACAGTAAAATGGGTATTTTCTAAGCAAGCAAAAATGACCAAAATTGTACCAAGAAGGATAAGAGAATAAAATAATGAATTAAGAAGGAATTAGAAGTATAATCAGAAACCAATTAAAGTTCCAAATATTGTAATAAGTGATTCCTTGCAAAACTTTAATTAGCAGAAAATGCAAATGCCACCTAAACTATTGTAGTGCAAATAAAAAAGATATAACTCTGCAATTCATTATACAAAGCTGGCAGATCTTGGCCGCAAGATGTAAGATAGCACAAAGAGAACTAAAGTTTAGGCCAGGGGCTTCCCTGGTGGCTCAGACGGGAAAGAATCCATCTGCAGTGTGGGAGACCTATGTTGGGTTGGGAAGATCCCCTGCAGGAAGGCATGGCAACCCACTCCAATATTCTTGCCTGCAGAATTTCATGGACAGAGAAGCCATGGGGTCACAAAGATTTGGACATGACTGAGCAACTAAGCACATATCTAAAAACACTGATGGAAAAATTCTAAATAATAGTAAACTCAATCCATAAACATAATTAAAAGTATAATATGACTCAGTTAGCTTTATGCAAGCAGCTTAATTGGAAAAATTTTAAATCTAACTCATCATATCAGTAGGTCAAAATAATAAATCATGTGATTATCTTGATACTGAAAAGATAACTTATAAAACTTAATATCCACTTCTAATCATCTTAGTACCTTAATCATGTAAAGAGTGAGATAATAAACTGATAATAAATGTCATTTTCAATTGTAAAATTCTAAAGTCATTCTCATTATAGTGATAAGATAACATTGCGTGTGAGTATTACCACTGTGGTCTTCCCTGGTGACTCAGATAATAAAAAAAAAGTCTGCCTGCAATTCAGGAGACTTGGGTTTGATCCCTGGGTCAGGAAGATCCCCTGGAGAAAGCAATGGCTACCCACTCCAGTATTCTTGCTTAGAGAATTCCACGGACCGAGGAGCCTCAGTTCAGTTCAGTTCAGTCACTCAGTCGTGTCTAACTCTTTGTGACCCCATGGACTGCAGCATGCCAGGCCCCCCTGTCCATCACCAACTCCCAGAGTTTACCCAAACTCATGTCCATCAAGTCGGTGATGCCATCAGCCATCTCATCCTCTGTCGTCCCCTTCTCTTCCTGTCTTCAATCTTTCCCAGCATCAGAGTCTTTTCCAATGAGTCAACTCTTCGCATGAGGTGGCCAAAGTATTGGAGTTTCAGCTTCAAAATCAGTCCTACCAGTGAACACCCAGGACTGATCTCTTTTAGGATGAACTGGTTGGATCTCCTTGCAGTCCAAGGGACTCTCAAGAATCTTCTGCAGGTCCACAGTTCAAAAGCATCAATTCTTCGGCGCTCAACTTTCTTTATAGTCCAACTCTCACATCCATACATGACCACTGGAAAAACCATAGCTTTGATTAGATGGATCTTTGTTGGCAAAGTAATATCTCTGCTTTTTAATATGCTGTCTGGGTTGGTCATAATTTTTCTTCCAAAGAACAAGCATCTTTTAACTTCATGGCTGCAGCCACCATCTGCAGTGATTTTGGAGCACAAAAAAATAAAGTCTGTCACTATTTCACACATTCATTTAACTGGATGAAATTAATAAAATTCATGAAATTAACTTTTGGAAACAATATGGGAAAATGGAAACATATATTGCTTTTTATACAGTATTGTATAAGTACAAAGATATATTGTACTTTTATCCAATCGATTTAATTTTGGTCCATCCAATAAAATTGAAAATACTAACCCTAACTCAGCAATTCCACTTTAAGCTCTCTAAAGATTCTTTTTCATGTTCAAGGAGATATGTACATGTATGTTCATTGCAATCTATTGCTATTGGTAAAAAGAGGGAACAGTCTATTCGTTAGGTCTAAAAATAGACTGATTTAGCCCTTAACTTGGTCTGTATGTGCATATCCCATTACAATAAAGCTAGCTCACAAATCTAATGTTAAGTGGAATAGAAGTACACAAGCATTCATGCACACACACAGAACTCAGTTTCTTATTATCAAAGACAAAGCTATGAACTAATGCAGACAGATCTGTTACTCTAGCAACAGCAACCCCACCTGCTTTGTTCGAACTCAACGAAAGTAGAAAATCCTTAAATTCCTTCCTCATTATCTTCCCTGAAAGCATTTCCTGATAGCTGATGAATCATGAATAGCACTATTTGATTGCCATAGAGTTTTACAGAGTATGGAGAAAGCAATTTGTTTTTGTCCTTTCAAGGTTAGGTATTAAATAAAAATGTCAGGAATAGCTGAGGGATAATGACGGGGCTGATTTATGTCAGTCCATCAAGTAAGTGAACAAATCCCCAGTAAAAAGGAAATGATGGTATATAGATTAAGACATTATGTTAGATATTAGCAGTGTATTCAGAAATATTTGTGGATACGTACACAAATGCAATTGTAGATGTGCAGATAGGTAGATATTCTTGCTGTTTATAAAAGATAGCTTTTTGCAATGATTGATCTTCCCCCTCTCCTTAAACAAACAAACAAAAAGTGCATGAACATAGTTGTGCCCATAGTCCAGGATTTGAGGGACAGAAGGAGAGTTGCCTCCGAGAGATTCTGGTCTATTCTTTCTCAAACACAGTACACATAATGTTATAATACATGATTTCTGTTCATATGTGAATATTTCATTTTAATAATTAAATACTTTATATCAGTTGACTCTTTATGGCAAATGTATATTCTTACTACCTACCATTTTACAAGTTAATTTTTGAATAAGTTATTTAAGTTTAAAATGGATTGATCTGCACAATCTGTTTAATTTTTCTGTGAATCTAAGACTGTGTGAAAATTAAAAACAAGTAACTATGGTTTGGTTGAAGGGAAAATATTAATAAATAAAAGTATAGGTGCTCCATAGTTATGACAAACATTATAAGGCAAAACACAAACTACAGTAGATTGGGAAACTACTACACGTTCTATAAGTGGGAATTTTATCTATCTATCACATTGCTTTCATTTGTCACCGTGGTGAATATTTGTAACTTTGTCTTCTAAGGTAAGTCTATATACCTATCCTTATATGCAGAGTACATCATGAGAAATGCTGGACTGGAAGAAACACAAGCTGGAATCAAGATTGCCAGGAGAAATATCAATAACCTCAGATATGCAGATGACACCACCCTTATGGCAGAAAGTGAAGAGGAGCTAAAAAGCCTCTTGTTGAAAGTGAAAGAGGAGAGCGAAAAAGTTGGCTTAAAGCTCAACATTCAGAAAATGAAGATCATAGCATCTGGCCCCATCACTTCATGGGAAATAGATGGGGAAACAGTAGAAACAGTGTCAGACTTTATTTTTGGGGGGGGCTCCAAAATCACTGCAGATGGTGACTGCAGCCATAAAATTAAAAGACGCTTACCCCTTGGAAGAAAAGTTATGACCAACCTAGATAGTATATTCAAAAGCAGAGACATTACTTTGCCGACTAAGGTCCGTCTAGTCAAGGCTATGGTTTTTCCTGTGGTCATGTATGGATGTGAGAGTTGGACTGTGAAGAAGGCTGAGCACAGAAGAATTGATGCTTTTGAACTGTGGTGTTGGAGAAGACTCTTGAGAGTCCCTTGGACTGCAAGGAGATCCAACGAGTCCATTCTGAAGGAGATCAACCCTGGGATTTCTTTGGAAGGAATGATGCTAAAACTGACGCTCGAGTACTTTTGCCACCTCATGCGAAAAGTTGACTCATTGGAAAAGACCCTGATGCTGGGAGGGATTGGGGGCAGGAGGAGAAGGGGACGACAGAGGATGAGATGGCTGGATGGCATCATCGACTCGATGGACCTGAGTTTGAGTGAACTTCAGAAGAATTGATGCTTTTGAACTGTGGTGTTGGAGAAGACTCTTGAGAGTCCCTTGGACTGCAAGGAGATCCAACGAGTCCATTCTGAAGGAGATCAACCCTGGGATTTCTTTGGAAGGAATGATGCTAAAACTGAAGCTCGAGTACTTTGGCCACCTCATGCGAAAAGTTGACTCATTGGAAAAGACCCTGATGCTGGGAAGGATTGGGGGCAGGAGGAAAAAGGGATGACAGAGGATGAGATGGCTGGATGGCATCACTGACTCCATGGGCGTGGGTCTGGGTGAACTCCGGGAGTTGGTGATGGACAGGGAGGCCTGGTGTGCTGCGATTCATGGGGTCGCAAAAAGTCGGACATGACTGAGCGACTGAACTGAACTGAAGTGATTGATGCACAGTAGCCAGGATTATCTGCTTTCTCCCAGAAACTTTAACATTATGTTCACATTGCAGATAAGGCCAACTCAAGAGGCAGACATCACACCAGTAATTTAACAAGGAAAATTTAATATAAAGAGTAAAGAATGGTTAACACTAAAAGCAGTCAGAGAATTATATGGCACAGCAGCCATTGAAGTTCTAATTGCAGCAAGCAGCACTGTTTCTAGGACTGAGGGAAAACAAGCAAGGAAGGAATACAGAAACTTGCCAGAGTCCTTTCCACAAACTGAATTCAGATATCTAAGGAAAGGTATGGCTGCTGCAGGAGCGCACAACCAGTTGCAGAAAAGCAGCTTGCCAATGGGCAGCCACTAAAGCTCAACTACGGGTCAGCCAGCTGCTGAATGGAAGAAATAACTGCTGAAAAGTGAAGACTGCAACCAAACCGTGAGGCTGCAGAGGTGAGCCTGTCTCCCACCATTATCTGCGCACACACATGCCCACAAACCACCGTGGTGGCTGTCTCAGCAGACTGGAAGAAGGAAAGCCTGCTCTGATCTTGCAGAACTGCTCCAGCTCACTTTATTATCAAAACTACACTGTGCCAGCTGGGAAGAAGCAGCATCTACAGGGCTCAGCTCCAGTATCCAAAGCACAGGGAAGAAGAGTATATTTCAGACTAAGATGCAATAAGTCCACCACTGGTATAGTCACTTAAAAATGTGATTCATGAAGACGCACTTCCAAATAAATGAGAACACACTGTGAGAAAACTCCTTATGTGCAGTGAAAATCTAGCCTAAGGTTTTAAGTCTGAATGGGTTCTTCAAAATGAGAAAAATATGAGAATTTGTATGTAAAATCTTCTGTTTAAAATATCCATTTCTTGACCTAGAGCATATCATACAGAGTGGAGTAAATCAGACAGAAAAGGAAGAATACCATTGATATCCCTGATGTGTGGAATCTAAGAACACATGATACAAATGAATTTACCTATAAAACAGAAACAAGCTCACAGACTTAGAGAAGAATTATTGTTGCTAGGGGAAAGGGATAGGGAGTTGGGGATGGATATGTACACACTGCTCTATTTAAAATGGATAACCAACAAGGACCTACTGTATAGCACATGCAACTCTGCTCAATGTTATGTGGGAGCCTGGAAGGGAAGGGAGTTTGGGGGGAAAATAGATACATGTATATTTATGACTGAGTCCCTTCCCTGTTCACCTGAAATTATTACAGGTGTTAATCAGCTATACCACAATACAAAATAAAAAGTTTCAAAAAATACCCACACTTTGTCAACATTTTCTTAAGGAAAGCAGAAAATCTGGGAGCATTTTTTAAATTATTTAATTCCATAAAACTTAGAAACATTTTTATGGCAAATATACTATGTACAAAATCAAAAAATAAAAGATAAACTTGGGAAAATACAAACTATGTACATTACATAAGAAAGGCAAAGAGTAATTTTTATTAATTTACAAAGAGGTCCTTCAAATTGATTAGGAAAGAATAAATAAAACAATAAAAATGAACAAAAGTGTCTGAAGAAACAATCACAGAAAATGAAGTGCAAAAGGCCAATATGAAAATACAATCAAGAAGGATAATTGACAAAACACAAAATAAACACAAAGTTTTAAAAGGCAAAATTTTTCCTTCCAACTGAAAAATTATAACATTTCATGAAACAGGGAAATAACAAGTCTACTCAGGCATTGTTGAAAGGTTTAACTTGCAACAATTTTTAAATAGCCTTCTGGCAGTATATATTAAAATTTATAATGCAGACATCCTTTAACCAAGCAATCTTACCTCCAGGAATTCATTTTAAAACTAAAATATAGACATATGAATGTTTATAAAAGCATCATTTTATTAGCAAAAAACCTGGGAAATTTGGAACTTCTCTCAATGTGAGAATGTTAGAGAAAATGTTCCATTCCTAGTATGGACACAATTTACTTATTTTAAAAGCTGAGTTATACCTTTGAGTGTTGACTTGAAAATGTATTCATGAAATAGAGTGAAGTGAAAAAAATCCAGAATAACACATATTGTGATCTTGCTTTTAAAATAAAATTATATATGTATGTAATTGGTATAATCTTGCATAAATAAATAAACTATATAGAATAGCAGTTTTATTTTTAACAGTGGGTACATTGACAAGAGCAGAGTTGGGGTTTGAGAAAAAACTCTATTAATTTTTTAAAAGCTTTTAATTCTGTATTGAAATATAGCTGATTAACAAACACTACAGTGATAGTTTCAGGTGAACAGCAAAGGGAGTCAGTCATTCATATACAAGTATCCATTTTTCCCCAAACTCCCCTCCCATCCAGGCTGGCACATAACACTGAGCAGAGTTCCATACGCTATACAGGAGGTCCTTGTTGGTTATCCATATAGCAGTGTGTCACGTCCATTCTAAACTCCCGACCTATCCCTTCCGGCATCCTTCCCCCCAGCAACTATAAACTTATTCTCTAAGTCTGTGAGTCTGTTTCTGTTCTATAGAAAGCTCACTTGTAACATTTCTTTTTAGATTCCATATATAAGGATCTCATATTATACCTCTCTTTCTCAAAACACTATTACTCTTACTCTAAATACTTTCATAATGTTTACTGCACCAGGCATATATTATTTGTATGTATCTTTATTCTTCTTTTCCAATATGGTTTGTCACAGGGTACTGACTATAGTTCCCTGTACTATACAGCAAGATCTTGTTTTTATCCACTCTATATACAGTTTGCATCTTTTATTTATATTTAAGTGACTAATATTTAGATATGAAAAGTAAAAAAGTGAAAGTGAAAGTTGCTCAGTCTTGTCTTTCTCTTTGCAACCCCATGGTCTATAGCCCACCAGGCTCCTCTGTCCATTGAATTCTCCAGGCAAGAATACTACAGTGGGTACCCATTTCCTTCTCCAGGGGGTCTTCCCTATCCAGGGATTGAACCCAGGTCTCTGCACTGCAGGCAGATTCTTTACCATCTGAGCCACCAGGTAGCTCAATATTAAGATACATGCTTGCTTGAAAGCTGGTTTAAATGGTATGGACCTAACAGAAGCAGAAGATAAATATTAAGAAGAGGTGGCAAGAAGAAATGTATAGAAAAGATCTTCACGACCAAGATAATCTTCATAGTGTGATTGCACACCTAGAGCCAGACATCCTGGAATGTGAAGTCAAGTGGGCCTTAGGAAACATCACTATGAACAAAGCTAGTGGAGGTGATGGAATTCTAGTGGAGCTATTTCAAATCCTGAAAGATGATGCTGTGAAAGTGCTGCACTCAATATGGCAGCACATTTGGAAAACTCAGCAGTGGCCACAGGACTGGAAAAGGTCAGTTTTCATTCCAATCCCAAAGAAAGGCAATGCCAAAGAATGCTCAAACTACTGCACAATTGCACTCATCTCACATGCTAGTAAACTAATGCTCTAAATTCTCCAAGCCAGACTTCAGCAATACATGAACCGTGAACTCCTTGATGTTCAAGCTGGTTTTAGAAAAGGCAGAGGAACCAGAGATCAAATTGCCAACATCTGCTGGATCATGGAAAAAGCAAGAGAGTTCCATAAAAACATCAATTTCTGCCTTATTGACTATGCCAAAGCCTTTGACTCTGTGGATCACAATAAACTGTGGAAAATTCTGAAAGAGATGGGAATACCAGACCACCTGACCTGCCTCTTGAGAAATCTGTATGCAGGTCAGGAAGCAACAGTTAAAACTGGACATGGAGCAACAGACTGGTTGCAAATAGGAAAAGGAGTACATCAAGGCTGTATATTGTCACCCTGCTTATTTTACTTCTATGCAGAATACATCATGAGAAATGCTAGGCTGGAAGAAACACAAGCTGGAATCAAGATTGCCGGGAGAAATATCAAAAACCTCAGATTTGCAGATGATACCACCCTTATGGCAGAAAGTGAAGAGGAGCTTAAAAGCCTATTGATGAAAGTGAAAGAGGAGAGTGAAAAGTTGGCTTAAAGCTCAACATTCAGAAAATGAATATCATGGCATCTGGTCCCATCACTTCATGGGAAATAGATGGGGAAACAGTGGAAACAGTGGCTGACTTTATTTTTGGGGGGCTCCAAAATCACTGCAGATGGTGATTGCAGCCATGAAATTAAAAGACGCTTACTCCTTGGAAGGAAAGTTATGACCAACCTAGACAGCATATTCAAAAGCAGAGACATTACTTTGCCAACAAAGGTCCATCTAGTCAAGGCTATGGTTTTTCCTGTGGTCATGTATGGATGTGAGAGTTGGACTATGAAGAAAGCTGAGCACTGAATAATTGATGCTTTTGAACTGTGGTGTTGGAGAAGACTCTTGAGAGTCCCTTGGACTGCAAGGAGATCCATCCAGTTCATCCTAAAGGAGATCAGTCCTGGGTGTTCATTGGTAGGACTGATGCTAAAGCTGCAACTCCAGTACTTGGACCACCTCATGTGAAGAGTTGACTCATTGGAAAAGACTCTGATGCTGGGACGGATTGGGGGCAGGAGGAAAAGGGGACGGCAGAGGATGAGATGGCTGGATGGCATCACTGACTCGATGGACATGAGTTTGGGTAAATTCCGGGAGTTGGTGATAGACAAGGAGGCCTGTCGTGCTGTGATTCATGGCGTCAGAAAGAGTCGGACACGACTAAGTGACTGAACTGAATCTTCTTTTTTATTTATGGCTAAGGAAAATTGAGCAAATTTGGTTTGAAAAATAGTTCAAAATATTACACTTGGTGGTGTAAGGTCTCTTCTTTTCCAGTATTATATAAGGTGTGTGGGAGACGTGTTGTCAGATGGAGGAAGAGAGTTTAGCTGCCTCGGGGAGAAGAAGTGGGCTGTGGAAAGGTTTAAAGGATGGATACAAATGAGCAAAGCTGAAGGACAGTTTTCTAAGCAGAAGTGGAGTAGGCAGTGAGTTCTATTTTCGTGTTCTTCATTCACGAGAAATAGTATCATCAAGAAAAAAATAATGCAAGCCACCTTCACCTTCAGAGCATAGCAGAAGGATCAGAGAACACCCATCTGCTGCCTGCACTGTTGCAGGAAATGAATTTCCTATGGTAGAAGCAATTTCAGGTTTCTACTTCAAACTTAAAAATCTGAGGAAATTCTAGAAATAAGTGATCAAGGTACCTAAACACGGTACAAGTAAAGCCTAACAAAGCTATAAACAGCTATGAGAGAGTCAGCCTAAAGAGAAGAGGACCATTCTGGACATCCCACGAGCAATCAAAATGTAATTGATTGTTTACAACAATGTCTAAGGTAGGAACATGCCTTTGGAAATAAAAGTGTGTGGGGGGAGGTGCGCTGAAGGCTACACATTGATTATCATTTTGCAGTCAATAAACTAGATTTCATTGTAGATACATGATAACTTTAGAATACATGCTATTATACCTCCATTCTATAAATAAGCTTAGGGAGGGAACTGACTTGCTCTTTTTGCAATGTTAGAAGGGGAAAAGCCAAAAAAACAGACCCAGTTCAGATACCAACCTATATACGGCAGTGTCTTCCAAGTTGGCTTAATTCACCGAAGGAAGTTAGTGAGCTGTCTGTTTCAGACTCCACATACCAACTGTGTGCCAGCTATGTTTCTAGGAGAACATTTGCTATGGAGAATCTGAAAACATAGGTGATGTGGAGGTTCCTTTAGGAAGGTGAGTATGTTTGGGGTGTTTTAACTCATCCAGGTGACTGGCTCCCAGAAGTGTAGCATACAAATGCCTATAGGATCCAGCCTGCCAATGTAAACGAAAAGTGAGCCCAAGAGCGACTGTGCAGTTAATCCAGCCCAGGGCAAAGTAAACGGGGCCTTCAAAGAGACACCTATTTATATAAGGGATGACAATCCCCATTCCTTCTCCACTTAACAGCTCATTTGGTCTATTCTTAAACTTGGTAGAAGTGAGTGGTACTTCACAGTAGGTTACTTCAAATGTAATGCCGTGTTCCCAGCATTATGGCATATGATTGAAATTATTGGTGTGAAGTTGCTCAGTCGTGCTGACTCTTTGTGACCCCATGGACTGTAGCCTACCAGGCTCCTCCCTCCCTCCATGGGATTCTCCAGGCAAGAGTACTGGAGTAGGTTGCCATTTCCTTCTCCAGGGGATCTTCCCAACCCAGGGATCGAACCCAGGTCTCCTGCCTTCCGGGCAGATGCTTTAACCTCTGAGATTGAACTATCTAATTAGGAACTGGTAAATATTCACCATTATAGGTTTGGCTATGTTCCATTCAGTGCCTTTTTAAGCTGTCTCTCAACTGTGGTTTGCTGTCATTTCTGAATGGATATTTTATATATGGGTACACACACACACACACACACACATCTAGCCATCAGGTACCTCAACAGCTTTTAATCACACATAATCTTTACAGGCAACATCTTAACTGCATTTTCTCCTGGCGCGTGGATATGATATTACATTGATGATATTCTCTTCCAAGATGACTCATTTAATATACTCCTTGGTAAATACAAATACTCATAGTGTAGTCTAGTATTATTTGCTCCGTCGTGTCCAACTCTTTGCAACCCCATGGACTGTAGCCCACCAGGTTCCTCTGTCCATGGGTTTCTCCAAGCAAGAAAACTGGAGTGGGTTGCCATTCCCTTCTCCAACAAATATTTATAAAAGAGCTAAAAAAGACGGGGATGAGCTGTTGCCCCAACATGGTTCAAAGCCTCAATTAAATTCCTGAAAATTATTTGGTAAATCAAAGGCCAGTCCATTCCTGACACTGTCAATAAACAGCTATGGACTCTCAGCGTCTACAACTATAAAACAAGCCCAACATCTTTCAGGCTTTAGAAGTTTCTAGAAGCAACATACAAATTTTTACTTAAACCCATTTGTGTCATTGTTTGTAAGTCTTCCCACTCTGAACAGAGTCGCCTCCAAAGAAAGTCTGTAGACTCTTTCCAAATTACAAAACAGTAGGTACTCTCCTTAAGGCGCTCCAGAGACTCCTTCATTCTAAAGACTTTAGTAAACTCCTTTCATGTGTCCCAGAGTTTCTGACCACCTAAGATGGCCATAAGCTCTCCATGGGATTCTTACATAAGAAACTGCCCTTCTCCTTGGTCCCAGGCTCTATGCCACTAGGTGGTAATTGCTGGCTACATGAATCTCAAGCCGGTATCTGAGCATTGGATGCCTTGACTAAATATCGGCCCATCCACACATTTTTATAGCATTTTAGACCATATCCCATGGCCAGTCTACTCCCTCTAGGATTCCAGTTTCATAATTATGTGGTTGTTTGAAATTATCTCTTAACTCACTGACACTTTATTTTTTGTTTCATCTTTTTCCTCTGTTGTGTTCTATTCTGGGTATTCTTTCAAGTTTACTAATCTATCCCTCTGCTCCATTTAATCTTCTCTTGAACTCATCCAGTATGTATTTCATCTCAACCATTTTATTTTTCATCTTCCAAAAGATATTTATACATATTAATCCAAAGATGATCATATATATAATTACAAGCTCTTTTAATAAAACACTGCGAAGCCCAAACAAAATATGTTGAACTCCATGCTCTAGGAATAAAACAGGGCTTAAAATCAGACAAAGAAGGGATTCAAATTCAGGATTCAATGCCCAATAGCTGTGTAGATCTTGATCAAGTATTTCAATTATTAAAATGTATTTTAATTTAGATTTCAACTGAAATGTTGTGGAACAGTGTCTGGTACGGTGTTTCCCAGAGTGAGAATGTTTAGAGTGACGCATGCCAATTTAATCCACAGAACATAAGCAAAGAATCAAAGCTGCAGCTCTGTTCAGCGGCTGAGCATAGCTTCCAGTCACACATACACAGCCACAGAGCCTGTCCAACAGGCCCACTTGGGCAGGAAGTCAAACCTGCAGCCCTGCCTGAACGTTGAGCATAGCCACTGGCCCAGCACAACCAGGGAACCTGAACAGTGACCCTGAAAACCACAAAGCCCGGCCCACAGTACCCCTGGATGACGGAAAACAGTCTGTGCCTTGCTCGAGAGGCTGGCCTGTGACCGCGCCTAGCAGTGGGACACAGCCACCCCCTACCTGCTCACAGTCGCCCTTCCAACAATGAAGCCATTTTAAAATCTGATTTTAAAATGGACAAAGGTCTTGAACAAAACATTTTCCAAAGAGAATATGCAAATGGCCAAAATGTATACAACTACAATAATTATCAGAGAAACAGAAATGAAAGCTCCAGTGAGATATCACCTCCTAGCTGTTAAACCATCTATTACCCACCCCCGAAACAAAAGAGATAAATGCTGGCAAGGATGTGAAGAAAAGGGAACCCTTGTACACTGTTGAGGGGAATGTACATTGACACAGCCACTATAGAAAACAATTTGGAGGTTTCTCAAAATATTAAAAATAAAATTGACTATGTGATCCCATAATGCTACTTTTGGATATATATCTGAAGGAAATGAAATCACTATCTCAGAAAGATATCTGTACTCTCATTTTCCTTGCAGTATTATTTACAATACTCAAGACATGGAAACAACCTTATTGCCCATGGAAGGATGAATGGATAAAGAAAATACAGTTTGTGTATGTATATATATATACATATACTTATATGGAATATTATTCAGCCACTGAAAGAAAATTCTGCCCTTGTGACAGTACAGGTGAAACTTGAAACCATTAAGCTGAGTAAAGCAAGTCAGAGAAAGACAAATACTGTGTGATCTCATTTATATGTGAAATCTAAAATTAAACAACAACAGCAACAACAACAAACTCATGAATACAGGCAAACCACAAAGATGGCATCCACCAGCCTCTGTCATTTGGGAGAGTATTTCAGGAGATCCCTGGATGTGTGTTAAATCAGATGCCTGCCTCTCAGGCCAATACTCTCAGGATGAGCGTCTTCCATAGAGACTGGGCCTTTTCCAGACAGCTGCCTCTGGGCTGGGCCTGAGGGTGGCTGAGTCCATGCAAAGCCTTTAAGGATTATTTCTCAGTTTGCTATAGTCTAGTTGGCTTCAAAGCTAGATGCTTTGGGGGCTCATTTCTGAAGCGCAAGTCTTAGAAGCTAGATGTGGGGGTAAAACCCTTCACTCCTTACAGAGAAGCCCAGAGTTTAGGGTTCTCTCCAATCATGGGTTACTGCACCAGGTGTCAGGCTTCTGATGAGATTAGTGTTTCAGTCTCTCCTGCCTTCTTGGATGTGGGTTTTTCTTGTTCACTCAAAATGTAGGAGCTGCTTGGCTAGTTTATCTTCCCCCTGCCCCAACAAAGGACATTTTTCCATATGTACCTGATGCTTTTGAACTATGGTGTTGGAGAAGACTCTTGAGAATCCCTTGGACTGCAAGGAGATCCAACCAGTCCATTCTGAAGGAGGTCAGCCCTGGGATTTCTTTGGAAGGAATGATGCTGAAGCTGAAACTCCAGTACTTTGGCCACCTCATGCGAAGAGTTGACTCATTGGAAAAGACCCTGATGCTGGGAGGGATTGGGGGCAGGAGGAGAAGGGGATGACAGAGGATGAGATGGCTGGATGGCATCACCAACTCAATGGATGTGGGTTTGGGTGAGCTCCGGGAGTTGTTGAATGACAGGGAGGCCTGGTGTGCTGCGATTCATGGGGTCACAAAGAGTCAGATACGACTGAGTGACTGAACTGAATTGAACTGAACTGAACCTGTATGAGGAGGTGGGTTTAGTCATCTCCTTTATGGCCATCTTGAATTGAAACTGTTCATTCTCAGTGTGGTGTATAATTGCCTAACTTTGGTCAAATTTCTCTTGGTCTCAGGGAAACTTTTATGGAATGTACAGTGAGCAGACGCTTTCTATCCATACTTTGTTTTGGGGCACTAAGCTCTAATTCTTGGTTTATATGTTTGGTTAAAATATGGTCTTTAAGGACTGACTGTGAATCAAATAATTTCTAAGGGAAATTTTATTTTTTTTTCCAATATAACCTGCAAGTTTCAGGCTATGTTTTCAGGAGGCTGCTGGTCTATGCTCTACAACCTGAGCACTTAAATTGGGACTGTTTTTGAGGATAATTTCCATTTGGATAACTTCCTCCGAAAGATTAGGGTTTTTTGTGCACTTAAGTCCTGTGCTAGGAAATGAAAGAAAAATAGGCTGCTTTTTTTCTTCTCTTTTACATTTCTTATTTGTGTGTTTGCTTATTTATTTCTTTGTGTGTTTGCTTATTTGAGATTTTTTTTAAGAAAGATCAATTTCCTCCAGAAAATTAAACTGAATATGAACTTCCTATTTTATAGTATACTAAAACTTTTTGTGTACCTTCATAAAACCTCCCCAGGCAACATGCCAGGGAAGCAATTGTTAAATCACTTCATAACAGTATCAGTGAAATACATATAATCTGCTCGGTCTTGAGAGAAATACATGAAGTAGAAATTAATTTTGTCTGTCTTCAAGGAGCTTATAATCTATTTATCCATTCCATAAACACAGTCAAAACTATTTTTGATGGATTACCATGTGCTAAGTTATAACAGGCTGGTGAGGTAGGCCATCCAAATGAAACTTTTATTCCACCAGAAACAAAAAATACAGTACTGCAATGCTAATATTAGCATTTTTATCAAAATGTTACTTAAAGCAGCATGTTTGTGTCAAATGAGTGATAAGATCTTAAGGCCTATGGGAGTTCAGATGCAAGAAATGTCAGAAGAAATGAGGTGATTCAAGGAAGAATTCATTGCTCAGACAGTATTTCAGCTGGCAAGTGAGGAGTTTAAATTGCCATCATAATTTTCTTGGCATCTGGCCCCTCCCAATCCAAATCTTTACATAAACTCCTTTCATCCTGGAAAATCACTGCACTCTATGCCTCTCTGTTTTTTCCTCATCCCCAGTCATAAGTTCAGACCTCCAAGAATACTATTCCTAGAGTAGTAGTAGTTGACCCTGAAGAGACCTTTGGAACACGCAAGAGACAAAAGACCCACTCTTCACACTGAAGCAGGAACAGGGACTCAGAGGCCAGTCCCCTCATTGCCCTCCATCAGCAGTAGCAGTGTTAGCCGCTCAGTCATGTCCGACTCTTTGCTACCCCGTGGACTGTAGCCCACCAGTCTCCTCTGTCCATGGAATTCTCCAGGCAAGACACTGGAGTGGGTTGCCATTCCCTTCTCCAGGGGATCTTCCTGACCCAGGGATCAAACCCAGGTCTCCTGCATTACAGGCAGATTCTTTACCATCTGAGCCACCAGGGAAGCTCCTCCCCCCTGCAGCAAAAATCATGATAACTCAAGAAGAACGTATCATCTGCTTTAAACCACTGCTCCAGTTTAACTCACTCTCCAAGTTCACCAGATAGATTAAGTGGTTGACTTCCAGTGCTCAGACTGCTGATTAGTGATACATCCTAGGTGAGATCTTCCAGTCTGGTACTTCTGTTATTATTCACAGTTCATCTTCAAAATAAGCATTACCTCTAATTTGCCTCAGAACCAATTAAATAATTTACAACAAATATTAAGAATTTTAAGGGGGCCAAAAACCATTAAACAAATCAAGAAGCTCTTCTGGGCGTGGGGACTGAGACTCGGTGACTGCATAGACGGCATGCCCACAAAGCCAGCCTCCTTATCCTTGTGTTGATCCTAAAGAGGGAAAAAGAAAATGGGTAACTAAGAAAATGATTAATTCCAAGTGAAAGTCACTTTTGGCTTCAATCACTTTTTTCTGTGTTTTCCATCTAGGAAATGGATGAGTCATTCAGGCAGCATGTCTCTGGGGAGGAGGTCTGTAGTAGATGTTCCTGAAACTTGAATTTTTTCCCTCTAGCTGAAAACAAAAGAAAACAACAATCATAAAAAAAAAATCCATGAACAATGATAACTGCCCATCAGTGACCTATTTCTGGCCTCCTTTGGTTTTATTAAGCTTTTCTGTTATAAACACTCTCCTTGACTACTTTATGTGAACTGAAGTTCTGAAGTCAGAAGGCAGGGTGAAATATTACAGCAATCAGGGGAGGATAGCCTGATTTTTAGGTGAAACAGATGGGCAATCAAGGGATTTGAGAGTTCTTTCTCTCCTGATGCACTTTTTGAAGTGCAGTGAGTAAACCAAACCTTAGAGAATTAGTCGGATGCAGGTAAACAAAGCTCTTCCCTTTTACTACTTTCTCTACACTTCCACCCTAGCCAGGCCTCAGAGTTGTAGATCCAGCAGAAAACCGCCAACACCTTTCAGCAGCAGAAGCGCTGTCTGAAGGTCTGCCAAGGAAATGCAGCGGGAAGGGACGCACTTTATAGCTGGCTCATTTGATCATGCCGTGTGTCAGACTGGGATCTATGATGCTGTTGTTCGGAAAAGAAAGGAATCAACATGAAAAACAGCTTAATTTTTTTCTATCCGGGCCCTCACCAAAGAACCACTTAGATTTTATTTTTAAAATAGTTCTGAGAAAAGAAAATAAATAAATATGCTGGGTTGGCCCACATAACCATCAAAGGGCCAGATTCATAAACTCAGGGATTAGCATTTCCCGAGAGTTAACACATGGTCCTCTGAGGTGATTTAAATTATTTCTGACCCCATTTACCTTAAAAATAGAAGAATTAAGCTTCCCTTAAAGGTAGCTAACTCTCACTCTGAAAGGAATATAGTAGAGACTCTAATGCAAAGAAGAGAATAATCAAAAATGCTCCTGCTAGGTTTTGGGATATAACATTTTTCAAGGGGCAGAATTTCCTAATTATATTTGCAGACATGAATGTGTACATGAAATGCGGAGTATACATTGACTCATGAGAGAAGCTACAGCATCTCAGAGATTTCTGAGAGAAGGGTGTTATCAATTTGGGATTGTAAAAGGTAGTTAATCCATTTATGAATAAAAGATTCTATAATAATTCTCCTCATGTGCTCAGGAATAAACCACTGCATGTACATGTAGTAATATTTAAAAGTAAGAGATCCCTTTCTGAATTTCATTTTTGGAAATGAGAAGATAACAAGCAAGCCCAAATGTGCATATTTTTGGATAAGGATGAAATGGTTTTCATCATATTTTAAAAGAGGAATTGGGGCCTTTCATCAGTTCAGTTCAGTTCAATCACTTAGCCATGTCCAACTCTTTGCAATCCCATGGACTGCAGCACACCAGGCTTCCCTGTCCATCACGAACTCCTGGAGCTTACCAAACTTATGTCCATTGAGTCGGTAATGCCATCCAACCATCTCATCCTCTGTCATCCCCTTCTCCTCCTACCTTCAATCTTTCCCAGCATCAGAGTCTTCTCCAGTGAGTCAGATTGTTGCATCAGGTGGCCAAAATATTGGAGTTTCAGCTTCAGCATTAGTCCTTCCAGTTCAGTTCAGTCACGCAGTCGTGTCCGACTCTTTGCGACCCCATGAATCGCAGTACGCCAGGCCTCCCTGTCCATCACCAACTCCCGGAGTTCACTCAGACTCACGTCCATTGAGTCTGTGATGCCATCCAGCCATCTCATCTTCGGTCGTCCCTTTCTCCTCCTGCCCCCAATCCCTCCCAGTATCAGGGTCTTTTCCAATGAGTCAACTCTTTGCATAAGGTGCTCAAAGTACTGGAGCTTCAGTTTTAGCATCATTCCTTCCAAAGGAATCCCAGGGTTGATCTCCTTCAGAATGGACTGGTTGGATCTCCTTGCAGTCCAAGGGACGCTCAAGAGTCTTCTCCAACACCACAGTTCAAAAGCATCAATTCTTCTGCGCTCAGCCTTCTTCGCAGTCCAACTCTCACATCCATACATGACCACAGGAAAAACCATAGCCTTGACTAGACGGACCTTAGTCGGCAAAGTAATGTCTCTGCTTTTGAATATACTATCTAGGTTGGTCATAACTTTTCTTCCAAGGAGTAAGCGCCTTTTAATTTCATGGCTGCAGTCACCATCTGCAGTGATTTTGGAGCCCAAAAAAACAAAGTCTGACACTGTTTCTACTGTTTCCCCATCTATTTCCCATGAAGTGATGGGGCCAGATGCCATGATCTTCGTTTTCTGAATGTTGAGCTT
>SJXQ01002631.1:101586-146574 GCA_006408695.1 Aepyceros melampus
GGTAGTTGGAGCATTCTTTGGCATTGCCTTTCTTTGGAATTGGGATGAAAACTGACCTTTTCCAGTCCTGTGGCCACTGCTGAGTTTTCCAGATTTGCTGGCAAATTGAGTGCAGCACTTTCACAGCATCATCTTTCAGGATTTGAAACAGCTCAACGGGAATTCCATCACCTCCACTAGCTTTGTTCATAGTGATGCTTTCTAAGGCCCACTTGACTTCACATTCCAAGATGTCTGGCTCTAGATTAGTCAACACATCATCATGATTATCTGGGTCATGAAGATCTTTTTTGTACAGTTCTTCCGTGTATTCTTGCCACCTCTTCTTAATATCTTCTGCTTCTGTTAGGTCCAGACCATTTCTGTCCTTTATCAAGCCCATCCTTGCATGAAATGTTCTCTTGGTATCTCTAATTTTCTTGAAGAGATCTCTAGTCTTTCTAGTCCTTCCAAGGGATTCTCAAGAGTCTTCTCCAACACCACAGTTCAAAAGCATCAAGTCTCTGGTGCTCAGCTTTCTTTATAGTCCAACTCTCACATCCATACATGACCACTGGAAAAACCATAGCTTTGACTATACAGACCTTTGTCAGCAAAGTAATGTCTCTGCTTTTTAATATGCTGTCTAGTTTGGTCATAGCTTTTCTTCCAAGGAGCAAACATCTTTTAATTTCATGGCTGCAGTCACCATCTGCAGTGATTTTGGAGTCCAAGAAAATAAAGTCTCTCACTGTTTCCATTGTTTCCCCATCTATTTGCCATGAAGTGATGGGACTAGATGCTATGATCTTAGTTTTCTGAATGTTGAGTTTTAAGCCAGCTTTTCCACTCTCTTCTTTCCCTTTCATCAAGAGGCTCTTTACTTCCTCTTCGCTTTCTGCCAGAAGGGTGGTGTTATCTGCATGTGTGCAATTGTTGATATTTCTCCTGGAAATCTTGATTCCAACTTGTGATTCATCCAGCCTGGCTCTTCACATGATGTACTCTGCATATAAGTCAAAAAAGTAGGGTGACAATATACAGCCTTGACTACTCCTTTGCCAATTTGGAACCAGTCTGTTATTCCATATCTGGTTCTAACTGTTGCTTCCTGATCTCAGGAGTCAGGTCAGCTGGTCTGTTATTCCCATTTCCTTAAGAATTTTTTGCAGTTTGTTGTGATCCACACATTCAAAGGTTTTGGTATAGTCAAAAAAGCGGAAGTAGATGTTTTTCTGGGATTCTCTTGCTTTTTCTATGGTCCAATGGATGTTGGCAATTGGATCTCTGGTTCCTCTGCTTTATCCAGTTTGAACATCTGGAAGTCCTTGGTCATGTACCTAACTTGAAGTTACCTGTACCTATCATGTAGCTAACTTGGAGAATTTTGAGCATTACTTTGCTAGCATGTGAGATGAGTGCAATTGTGCAGCAGTTTCAACATTCTTTGGCATTTCCATTTTGAGGACTGGAATGAAAACTGACCTTTTCCTGTCCTATGGCCACTGCTGAGTTTTCCAAATTTGCTGGCATATTGAGTGCAGCAGCATTATCTTTTAGGATTTCAACAACAGAAAATTGGATTAGAGATTTACTAAGCATGTGAAGAAAGCTGAGTGCCGAAGAATTGATGCTTTTCAAATGTGGTGTTGGAGAAGACTCTTAAGAATCCCTTGGACTGCAAGGAGATTCAACCAGTGCATTCTAAAGGAGATCAGTCCTGGGTGTCCATTGGAAGGACTGATGCTAAAGCTGAAACTCCAGTACTTTAGCCACCTTGTGCGAAGAGTTGACTCATTGGAAAAGACCCTGATGCTGGGAAGGATTGGGGGCAGGAGGAGAAGGGGACGACAGAGGATGAGATGGCTGGATGGCATCACCAACTCAATGGACGTGAGTTTGAGTAAACTCCGGGAGTTTTTGAATGACAGGGAGGCGTGCTACGATTCATGGGGTTGCAAAGAGTCAGACACAACTGAGTGACTGAACTGAACTGAACTAAACTGAAGCATGGCCCCACCTATCAGAACAAGACCCAGATTCCCCTATAGACAATCCCTCCCATCAGAAAGCTCCACAAGCCTCTTATCCTTATCCTTCAGAGGGCAGACAGAATGAAAACCACAATCACAGAAAATTAAACCGATCACATGGACCACAGCCTGGTCTAATTCAGTGAAACTATGAGCCATGCCGTGTAGGACCACCCAAGATGGACGGGTCATTGTGGAGAGTTCTGACAAAACGTGATCCACTGGAGAAGGGGATGGCAAACCACCTCAGTGTTCTTGCCTTGAGAACCCCATGAACAGTATAAAAAGGGCCTTTCATAGGGTTGCTCTTTTTAACATCCAAAAAATGGACATTGCTTCAATCCAACCAACACTTTTAGATTTCCTCTGGCTCAGAAACTCTGAAATAGACTTTTCTGATTTTTTGCTTAATGAACAGATATTCATGTGTGACACATAGGAAATGTCAAAAATGTACAATTATCTTGAAAACCTAAAACTGTAAGACTGATGGTTTACTCATTCTGTTGAAACAAAGTAGGAAAACACATTGTTCTTTATACACCACCCCATTCTCCCGACTGCTGCCAGCCAGAAACTGAACAACTCCCTTCTCCTGACCAAGCACTGATACTTGAAGAAGACAGCTTTCCACATCCACATGGAGGCTGATATCCTTGGTGAAAGTGGAGGAAGAACGAGAAAAAGAATTTGAGGGTTGAAAGAGAGTGGCCCTTTACCCTACATTCCCACAAACAGTTACCAGAGGCAGCAAGAGAGAGAAAACACTCATGATACTGTAGGCTGAAGCCAGAGTATAAAGCTTTTTGTTCTTCTCTGGATTCATTTGTGTTAGTGTTGGTATTGCTTACATGTCCTCTAGTAGTTTAGAGTATCATGAGCAGCCACTGGGGAGTAAGATCAGATCTCAACTTATTATAGCAAGAACAAACCAGCTACATTTCTGATAGAAACTAGAAGCTGAGCTGAAAGCTGCAGACCTCAAATGTTCCTTGCGCTGTAATTCTGACAAGAGGATTTAATCACTATTCAAAGGAGCAGTGAGCAGAAAAAAAAGAAAATCACACATCATGTCTCTTGACGGAGTATCAATACAGCACCTACCCCATTCAAGAATGAGTGTTCTTAATTCTATGAGTCTATGATTATATAACATTAGGAAGGTCCAATAAACAATGGGCATGAATGGAATATAAAATATTTGTAATAATTACAATCTCCACTGCTTACTGCCAGTTACCTGTAAAGATCTAGTAATATTTTTCACTTGGTCATGTCTCAAATGTGTCTCTCTCCCTAGATTATCAGAGAAGTAAGAAACCGCTTGTCTCCCTGACTCCTTTGCCCAGTCAGTTACATTAATTTAGAGATAAATGTCTCTGCATATGGTATTTCTAATATGTCTCATCATGGAGCATTTCAGTTTCTAATTTTATCCAAGCTTAATTAAGAAAAAAAGACTGAAATATAAATACTTGAAAATGTAAATTCATCTCTTTGATCTTTGCAAGCAGTATAGTAAAAGACAATTCTAGTTCTTTGGAGATCATATGCATCAGCCTTTTCCTTGCTTCCTCTGATTCTGCCCTATCTAAAACCTTTCTGCTGAATCTGTTGAAAAATCCCATCCAGAGTCTATCCTACCAGTCCCCATAGGTGTAAGATTTAAAATAATCACTCCAGAAATACATGTTCAGAATCTATTTCCTGAGCCATCACCTCCACTGCTACTGCAATCTCCTCCCACCTCCACCATTACCATAATCATCTCTTCCTACCCGTCATTTTCCTTTCCAACACCATCTCTCCCTGTCATCCTCATCAGCAGCACCACAATTTATCCTCTGCTCAGTCCTCCCTATTTGGTCCTTCATCACCTCTCATCTCCACCACTACAATGTCCTATTCCATACTTGATCAACGCGCTCTCTCTCTTTCTCCCAGATCTGATGGGGTTTGGAAATGAGGGATGATCTCAGTGAAGGCCCTTCCCTCCGGGTTTCTTCTCTCTGCTGAGTTTCTACGGCTGCTGATACCTTTGGAAATTTGAGCTCCCTCACCCTAGAACTTGAAAAGTCCATTGTGAACAGAGCTCTTCCTGAGCCCTACTCACGTGCCCCTTTTCTTCATATGCCCTGATAGCTCAGTTGGTAAAGAATCCACTTGCAATGTAGGAGACCTCAGTTTGATTCCTGGATCAGGAAGATCCCCTGGAGAAGGGAAAGGCTACCTGCCCCTGTATAGTCCATGGAGTCGCAAAGAATCAGACACGACTGAGCGACTTTCACTTTCAGTCCGTTACCAATTCAGAGAAGTAACCTCTGCTTGGAAACCTGATTACCATCCCTTTTATTCCTTTCCTCAAATGGTTACCAAAGGACTTTTCCATTTCTCTCCCAGAATGCAATCTCCATGTGTTGGACTTTGCTTAGTTGCACAGTCATGTCCCACTCTTTGTGGCTCCCAAGGACTGCAGCCTGCCAGGCTCCTCTGTCCATGGGGACTGCCCAGGCAAGATTACTGGAGTGGGTTATCATTTCCTTCTCCAGGGATCTTCCCAACACAAGGATCAAACCCAGCCCTCCTGCACTGCAGGCAAACTCTTTACCAACTGAGCCACCAGGGAAGCCCAGCAATCTTCATAACCAACTACATTTCTAAGCCTTTGCCTGATTCATTTTTGTTCCCACTCTTAACAGATCTCTGTGTCTAAATCCCACCCATGATACTAAAGTCTTTCAGAATTGCAGTTACACACGGTGTTCCTGTTTCTGCTTTGTGTTTCTTAGCTTCTACTGCCTCCTGTTGTTATTGTTGATCACCTAGTTGTGTCCAAATCTTTGCAACCCAATGGATGCACGCCAGGCTTACCTGTCCTTCACTATCTCCTGGAATTTGCTCAAACTGATGTCCATTGAGTCGGTGATGCCATCCAACCATCTCATCCTTTGTTACCCCCTTCTCCTTCCACCCTCAATCTTTCACAGCATTAGGGTTTTTCCAGTTGAATCAGCTCTTCACATCAGGTGGCCAAAGTAATGAAATTTCAGCTGCAGCATCAGTCCTTCCAGTAAACATTCAGGGTTGATTTCCTTTAGGGCTGACCCTTTGATTTCCTTGCTGGTCAAGGGACTCTGACGAGTCTTCTCTAGCACCACAGCTTGAAAGCATCGATTCTTCCATGCTCAGCCTTCGTTATGGTCCAACTCTCACATGCATACATGAACACTGGAAAAACCATAGCTTTGACTATATGGACCTTTGTCATAGTGATGTCTCTGCTTTTTAATACCCTGTCTAGGTTTGTCATAGCTTTCCTTCCAAGGAGCAAATGTCTTTTAATTTCATGGCTGCAGTCCCCATCTGCAATGATTTTGGAGCCCCTCAAAATAAAATCTATCACTATTTCCACTTTTTCCCCATCTATTTGCAATGAAGTGATAGAAAAGTTAGGGGAACCAGAGAGCAAACTGCTGACATCTGTTGTATCATCAAAAAAGCAAGAGAGTTCCAGAAAAACATCTACTTCTGCTTTATTGACTACACCAAAGCCTTTGACTGTGTAGATCACAACAAACTGTGGAAAATTCTGAAAGAGATGTGAATACCAGACCACTTGACCTGCCTCTTGAGAAATCTATATGCAGGTCAGGAAGCAACAGTTAGAACTGGACATGGAACAACAGACTGGTTCCAAATAGGGAAAGGAGTACATCAAGGTTGTATATTATCATCCTGCTTACTTAACTTATATGCAGAGTACATCATGAGAAACACTGGGCTAGATGAAGCACAAGCTGGAATCAAGATTGCCAGGAGAAATATCAATAACCTCAGCTATTCAGATGACACCACCCCTACGGCAGAAAGCAAAGAAGAACTAAAGAGCCTCTTGATGAAAGTGAAAGAGTAAAGTGAAAAAGTTGGATTAAAGCTCAACATTCAAAAAACTAAGATCATAGCACCCAGTCCCATCACTTCACAGCAAATAGATGGAGAAACAATGGAAACAGTGACAGACTTTATCTTCTTGGCTCCAAAATCACTGCAGATGGTTACTGCAGCCATGAACTTAAAAAACACTTGCTCCTTGGAAGAAAAGCTATGACCAACCTAGATAGCATGTTAGAAGCAGAGACATTACTTTGCCAATAAAGGTCCATCTAGTCAAAGCAATGGTTTTTCCAGTAGTCTTGTATGGATGTGAGAGTTGGACTTTATAAAGAAAGCTGAGCGCCAAAGAATTGATGCTTTTGAACTGTGGTTTTGGAGAAGACTCTTGAGAGTCTCTTGGACAGCAAGGAGATCCAACCAGTCCATCCTAAAGGAAATCAGTCCTGAACATTCATTGGAAGGATTGATGCTGAAGCTGAAACTCCAATACTTTGACCATCGATGCAAAGAACTGACTCTTTTTAAAGGACCCTGACAGCGGGAAAAATTGAAGGTGGGAGGAGATGGGGATAACAGAAGATGAGATGGTTGGATGGCATCATTGACTCGATGGACACGAGTTTGAGTAAGCACCAGGAGTTGGTGATGGACAGGAAAATCTGGCATGCCTCAGTCCATGGGGTCACAGAGAGTCAGACACAACTGAGCAACTGCACTGAACTGAACTGATGGGACCCAATGCTATAATCTTTGTTTTTTGAATGTTGAGTTTTAAACCAGCTTTTTCACTTTTTTGTTTCACCCTCATCAATAGGTTCTTTAATTCCTCTTCAATTTCTGCCGTTAGAGTGGTATCATCTGCATATCTGAGGTTATTGATATTTCTCCCAGCAGTCTTGATTCCAACTTGGGGTTCATCTAGCCTGGCATTTCTCATGATGTACTCTGCATTTAAGTTAAATAAGCAGGGTAACAATATACAGGCTTGATGTACGCTTTTCCTAACTTTGAACCAGTCCATTATTCCATGTCCGGTTCTAACTGTTGCTTCTTGACCTGCATACAGGTTTCTCAGAAGACAGGTAAAGTGATCTGATAGTCTAAAGAGATAGTCCCATCTCTTTAATTGCCTTCTAGAGCCATTTTGCTTTGAAGTGTAAATCTGGTTTTGAGGAATAAGAATCCCAGAATTAAGCTAGAGTACTGAAAGATCTAGCTTTTTCTGTTCAATTCTTTTTTTTTTAATTTAAATTTATTAGTTTAATTGGAGGCTAATTACTTTACAATATTGTATTGGTTTTGCCATACATCGACATGAATCCACCATGGGTGTACACGTGTTCCCAATCCTGAACGCCCCTCCGACCTCCCCGCTTACACCATCCCTCTGGGTCATCCCAGTGCACCAGCCCCAAGCATCCTGTATCCTGCATTGAACCTGGACTGGCAATTCATTTCTTATATGATATTATACATGTTACAATGCCATTCTCCCAAATCATCCTACCCTCTCCCTATCCCACAGAGTCCAAAAGACTGTTCTATACATCTGTGTCTGTTTTGCTGTCTTGCATACAAGGTTATCATTACCATCTTTCTAAATTCCATATATATGCGTTAGTATACTGTATTGGTGTTTTTCTTTATGGCTTACTTCACTCTGTGTAATAGGCTCCAGAGTCATCCACCTCATTAGAATTGATTCAAATGTATTCTTTTTAATGGCTGAGTAATACTCCATTGTGTATATGTACCACAGCTTTCTTATCTGTTCATCTGCTAATGGACATGGTCAGTTCTTATAAGGAATGGGACACCTAGGCCAGATTTTATGAGTAACTGTGAAGAAGGCTGAGTGCCAAAGAATTGATGCTTTTGAACTGCGGTGTTGGAGAAGACTCTTGAGAGTCCCTTGGACTGCAAGGAGATCCAACCAGTCCATTCTGAAGGAGATCAGCCCTGGGATTTCTTTGGAAGGAATGATGCTAAAGCTGAAGCTCCAGTACTTTGGCCACCTCAGTACTTTGGCAAAGAGTTGACTCATTGGAAAAGAGTTTAATGCTGGGAGGTATTGGGGGCAGGAGGAGAAGGGGATGACAGAGGATGAGATGGCTGGATGGCATCACTGACTCGGTGGACGTGAACTGAGTGAACTCTGGGAGTTGATGATGGACAGGGAGGCCTGGCGTGCTGCGATTCATGGGGTCACAAAGAGTCGGACACGACTGAGCAACAGAACTGAACTGAACTGAACCCAGTATACTGAGCTTTTAAATTATTCTGGTTTGCTGGAAATTTGAATGTGCCTAAATGACTTATGTAAAGGAAGTATTGCTGAAAGTCTATTACCTGAAATCTGAGGTAGATGCATGTGCCCTGTTTTCCTCCTGAAGAAGAAATAGCATAAATTGCATTCTTAACATGAAAGCTCCTTTCTCAAGGGTGTGTCTTAAGGCAAGCTGATTGCCAAGAAGAAAACTTTCTAAACCAGTTCATATGACAAACGGTTAGCTCAATCCCAAAGAGTGAAAGAATGAAAACTTCAGTTTGCTACCAAATCAGCAAACATTCAGCATAAAAGGACACTTGAAACTGAAGTGCAAGAAAGTGGAGGCATCTTAACAATGTGTTTTTTTTTTCCCTTGAGTGTGAGTGTGTTAGTCGCTCAGTCGTGTCCTACTCTCTTCGACCTCATTGTTGGGGTCCTCCAGGCTCCTCCATTTTGCCTGGATTTTCCAGGCAAGAATAGTGGACTGGGTTGGCATTCCCTTCTTCAGGGGATCTTCCTGTCCCAGGGATCAAACCCAGGTCTCCCGCATTGCAGGCAGACTGTGATCTAGAAACTTATCAAGTTTCAATAACACAGTCATTAGCTTAGTGAAAGGTCAAAGCAGCACTCAAGGCCACCAGCTGCCAGATAAAGAAACTCCTTGCAGCTACTAAGCAGCACATGGGACTCTGCTCAGTGCTACAAGGCAGCCTGGATGGGAGGGGAGTTTAGGGGATGGTGGCACATGTGTGTGTGTCTGAGTCCCTTCACTGTCCACCTGAAACCATCACAGCATTGTTTATTAATCAGCTATGAAGTGAAGTGAAAGTTGCTCAGTCATGTCCGACTCTTTGTGACCCCATGAGCTATACAGTCCATGGAATTCTCCAGGCCAGAATACTGGAATGGGTAGTCATTCCCTTCTCCAGGGGATTTTCCCAACCCAGGGATCGAACCCAGGTCTCCCGCATTGCAGGTGGATTCTTTACCAGCTGAGCCACAAGGGAAGCCCATAGAGCCCATATATGGGGCTAGCCCATAAGCTATACCTCAATACAAAATAAAATTTATTTAAAAAAAAAACTTCCTTTCTACCCCACAATAATTCATTTATCTGTTACATTCACTTTTGTGTCAAAATCAGAATGTTATAATTAGGAAAATGCCTTCAACATCCAAAACACATTTGCAGACATGCTGCAGACAGCTTCTTTGACTTGTCAACCTCAAAATGAAAACAGTAGCTATTTTACCAGCAAAATGGGCTTGAGGAAAGCAGAGAGCTTCAGTTCAGGGCAAGCTCGGTATCGTGAAACAGGCGAGACAAAGGGAAGGTCAGCCTTTGTTAGGTTTTAGGAAGAAACTGAGGAGGCTTGTTTTGAACAAAATTTCCTTGGAGAAGAAAAGGACTTTATACAGTTCTGGTGTTTTCTCACCGGCTGTACACAGTGGTTAGAGCTTTGTTGCTGGAGCAGAGAGGATTCTTCCTTCCTTAAAGCAGGAAATAAAATTCCCAGGTGATTTACGTTCTCCGTTGTCAAAAGAATTCTCTTCCTGCTTCCCGCAATGAGGGTGTGAGAGCTCCCCCTTCAGAGCTGCTGGACTCCATTTTTTCTGAGGTTTCCTCTATTTTCAGAGCAAAGAATGAACTCTGACAAGCTTAGCAAGAACATGATCATTTGTTGGAAAGATGTTGGATAGCAACATAGGGAATGCAAAGGCTGGAAAAACAGACACTGTGAGAAGGAGTTACCAGTAGCAGGACCACACTGAGACATGGGACTTTAAATACAAGATAGGACTTTAAATCTGTCTTGGGAGTATAAAGAATGACAAAAAGAGACAGAGAGGAGGAACAAGAAACAGTGATATGGGGTGTGCACATATTTTGCCCATGGAGGTCTGTTATTTCCCCTGCACTGAATCAGCCACCACAAAGCAAAATCATCTTTTGTTTCATCCCCTCAGTATGTTGTGTGACCAGGGGACCAATTCCTTTAGATGAAGTTAATGAACTCATTAGTGTTCTATTGAGCAAGCTGAGGATCTGTACGAAGTATGATAGAAAGATGATGGCATTTGGAGAAAATCAACTGAGATTTACCTCCCTGCTCCTCTAATAACTAGACAAAAAAAAAAAAAAGTAATCCTTCTGAACCTTATCTGATATCTATAAAATGATTTTATTTTGTCCTTATTCTGTGAGATGATGTATGTAAAGTGACTGGTGTTTAATGGGTGCTCAGTAATGATCATTCTCATTTCTATCTCCGGTATAATTAGAGGAATACTATCTGGGGCACATATAAAATTCTGGTCTTCTGCATTTCTTCACACATTAAATGAGAATTTACTGCATATCTACACTATGCCAGATACCATTCAAAAGACTGGGCATGTAATGGCAAACAGGACAAATAAAGTCCCTTCCTCATGAAGCTTACATGCTGGGAGAAAAGACAGTGACAAATAAGGAAACAAAAACCACAAAATATAATCAGAGAAAAACAGTGGTGAGTGCTCTGAAAAACACAGTGTACAGTGGGAATTGGCTATATAAAAAGAGATGGCTTCTCTGAAGAGGTAACTCCTGAATACTAATGTGAATGACTTTTTTTTTAAGCCAACCCTGGAGAGATATAGAGAAAGACTGTCCAGGTAGAGGACACCACAAGATTTAAGGCCCTAAAATAGCAATGAACCTAATATTTTTGAACAACAAGAAAGTCAGTGTGAGTAAAGCTCAGAGGGAGTGGAATAGACTGTTAGGAGAGAAAATCATAAAACCGGCTCTTGCCAGATCACACAGGGCTTACAGGCTTTTGTGTGGAGTTTAGGTTTTATTCTTGCATAATGGAAAACCATGGGAGGGTCTTAAGAAAGTTAGAAATATAACTGGATTTCTGATTTTTAAAAAAGTCACTTCTGACTGCTACATGGAGAATAAATTCCTGAAGACAGTCATCATCCCTCACTCTAAACACATTTTCATTCTAATCACAACTTTGGGGCTACAGTCTAGGTTAGTCATGAATTTCTTCAAATGGATACTGAACATAAAAGTTTGAGTGTTATTAGTTTCAAGTACTATGAAATTATTTACCACAGTTGCTCAGTACACTGTATGAATGAAATCTAGGATCATATTCATGAAAAAGAAAATTACTGCATGGCAAGATGCAGTAAGAATGACTAGATTGCTCCCTGCTTGAAATAATTTTAAAATGAGGTGAAATACATGAAACAAAGATTTTCAGACATTGTATGTTAGGTGGCACAGGATAATGATTCCCAAGAGAAGAAAAATAAGAGAGTATCTCTACAATTGCTCCAACTTACCAACTGCACAGTTTCTAGAACAATGAGTCAAGACGCTGAAAATATGAGTCCAGAGAAGTCAAGGCAGCAAGAGTTCTCAGAGTGAAGTGCCAGAGAGGACAGCTGTGCATAGAGAGAGCTCAGGACATCTGTGGGGAGTTCCCCTCCAGGCTCCAACTGAGAACTTAGGGCATGAAAGAATAAAAAAAATTTAAAAATTAGACTACCCAAAGTCAGGGCAAGAGCAATGCAAAAGGACTAGAGGAACAGTATCCAGTGGTCATGGGGCCAAGAATAGATTGTATTCCCACCTGGCAGATTGGACGAAATCTTATAATGAATTAGACATTTGGATATTCAGAAGAGTATGGTCTTTGTGGAGAAAGTCAAGTTGTAGACTAAAGGCTGCTCTAATATCACCTTAAAAATTTAAAAGCAAGGCTAGAAAAGATTGTTCTTGTTACTTAGTTGCTCAATTCTGTCTGATTCTTTGCAACCCCATGGACTGCAGCAGACCAATCTTCCCTGCCCTTCATTATCTCCCAGAGTTTGCTCAACTCAGGTTTATTGAGTCAGTGAAGCCATACAGCCGTCTCGTTCTCTGTGAACCTCTTCTCCTTCTGCCTTCAATCTTTGCCAGCATCAAGGTCTTTTCAAGTGAGTCAGCTCTTCTCATCAGGTGGCCAAAGTATTGGAGTTTCAGCTTCAACATCAGTCCCTCCAATGAACACCCAGGACTGATCTCATTTAGGATGAACTGGTTGGATCTCCTTGCAATCAAGGGACTCACAAGAGGCTTCTCCAACACCACAGTTCAAAAGCATCAATTCTTCAGCACTCAGCCTTCTTTATAGTCCAACTCTCACATCCATACATGACTACTGGAAAAGCCATAGCCTTGACTAGATGGACCTTTGTTGGCAAAGTAATATCTCTGCTTTTTAATATGCTGTCTAGGTTGGTCATAACTTCCCTTCCAAGGAGCAAGTGTCTTTTAATTTCATGGCTGCAGTCACCATCTGCAGTGATTTTGGAGCCCAAAAACTGAAGTCTTGACACTGTGTCCACTGTTTCCCCATCTATTTCCCATGAAGTGATGGGACCAGATGCCATGATATTAGTTTTCTGAATGTTGAGTTTTAAGCCAACTTTTTCACTCTCCTCTTTCACTTTCATCAAGAGGCTCTTTAGTTCTTCTTTGCTTTCTGCCATAAGGGTGGTGTCATCTGCATATCTGAGGTTATTGATATTTCTCCCAGTAACCTTGATTCCAGCTTGTGTTTCTTCCAGCCCAGTGTTTCTCATGATGTACTCTACATATAAGTTAGATAAGCAGGGTGACAATATACAGCCTTGATGTACTCCTTTTCCTATTTGAAACCAGTCCAGTTCTAACTATTGCTTCCTGACCTGCATACAGGTGTCTCAAGAGGCAGGTCAGAGGGTCTGGTATTCCCATCTCTTTCAGAATTTTACACAGTTTGTTGTGATCCACACAGTCAAAGGCTTTGGCATAGTCAATAAAGCAAAAATAGATGTTCTTCTGGAACTCTCTTGCTTTTTTGATGATCCAGCAGATGTTGGCAATTCGATCTCTGGTTCCTCTGCTTTTTCTAAAACCAGCTTGAACATCTGGAAGTTCAGAATTCATGTATTGCTGAAGCCTGACTTGGAGAATTTTGAGCATTACTTTACTAGCATGTGAGATGAATGCAATTGTGCGGCAGTTTGAGCATTCTTTGACATTGCCTTTCTTTGGGATTGGAATGAAAACTGACCTTTTCTAGTCCTGTGGCCACTGTGAGTTTTCCAAATGTGCTGGCATATTGAGTGCAGCACTTTCACAGCATCATCTTTCAGGATTTGAAAGAGCTCAACTGGAATTCCATCACCTCCACTAGTTTTGTTCATAGTGATGCTTTCTAAGGCCCACTTGACTTCACATTCCAGGATGTCTGTCTCTAGGTGAGTGATCACACCATTGTGATTATTTGGATAATGAAGATTTTTTGTACAGTTCCTCTGTGTATTCTTGCCACCTCTTCTTAATATCTTCTGCTTCTGTTAGGTCCCTACAATTTCTGTCCTTTATTGAGCCCATCTTTTCATAAAATGTTCCCTTCGTATCTTTGATATTCTTGAAGAAATCTCTAGTCTTTCCCACTCTTCTGTTTTCCTCTATTTCTTTCATTGATTGCTGAGGAAGGCTTTCTTATCTCTCCTTGCTATACTTTGGAACTCTGAATTCAGATGGGTATATCTTTCCTTTTCTCTTTTGCTTTTCACTTCCCTTCTTTTCTCAGCTATTTGTAAGGCCTCCTCAGACAGCCATTTTGCTTTTTTGCATTTCTTTTTCTTCGGGATCATCTTGATTCCTGTCTCCTTACAATGTCATGAACCTCCATCCATAGTTCATCAGGTACTCTGTCTATCAGCTCTAGTCCCTTGAATATATTTCTCACTTCCACTGTATAGTCATAAGGGATTTGATTTAGGTCATACCTGAATGGTCAGACACGACTGAGAGACTGAACTGAACTGAACTGAATGGTCTAGTGGTTTTCTCTACTTTCTTCAATTTCAGTCTGAATTTGGCAATAAGGAGCTCATGATCTGAGCCACAGTCAGCTCCCGGTCTTGTTTTTGCTGACTGTATAAATCTTCTCCATCTTTGGCTGCAAAGAATATAATCAATCTGATTTCAGTGTTGACCATCTGGTGATGTCCATGTGTAGAGTCTTTTCTTGTGTTGTAGGAAGAGAGTGTTTGCTGTGACCAGTGTGTTCTCTTGGAAAAACTTTATTAGCCCTTGCCCTGCTTCATCTTTATTCCAAGGCCAAATTTGCCTGTTACTCCAGGTGTTTCTTGACTTCTAATTTGCATTCCATTCCCCCATAATGAAAAGGACATCTTTTTGGGATGTTAGTTCTAGAAGGTCTTGTAGGTCTTCATAGACTTGTTCAACTTCAGCTTCTTCAGCGTTACTTGTCAGGGCATAGACTTGGATTACCGTGATATTGAATGCTTTGCATTGGAAACAAAGAGAGATCGTTCTGTCGTTTTTGAGATTGCATCCAAGTAAACTCCAATACTTTGGCCACCTCATGCAAACAGTTGACTCATTGGAAAAGACCTTGATACTGGGATTGATTGGGGTCAGGAGAAGGGGATGACAGAGGATAAGATGGCTGGATGGCATCACCAATTTGATAGACTTGAGTTTGAGTGAATTCTGAGAGTTGGTGATGGACAGGGAGGCCTGGTGTGCTGCGATTCATGGGGTCCCAAAGAGTTGGACACGACTGAGCCACTGAACTGAACTGAACTACATTTCAGACTCTCATGTTGACTATGATGGCTACTCCATTTCTTCTGAGGGATTCCTGCCCACAGTAGTGGATATAATGGTCATCTGAGTTAAATTCACCCATTCCAGTCCATTTTAGTTTACTGATTCCTAGAATGTCAACGTTCACTCTTGTCATCTCCTGTTTGACCACTTCCAATTTGCCTTGATTCATGGACCTAACTTTCCAGGTTCCTATTCAATATTGCTCTTTACAGCATCAGACCTTGCTTCTATCACTAGTCACATCCACAACTGTGTGTTGTTTTTGCTTTGGCTCCACCCCTTCATTCTTTCTGGAGTTATTTCTCCACTGATCTCCAGTAGCATATTGGGCACCTACCGACCTGGGAGTTCATCTCTCAGTGTCCTGTGCTTTTGCCTTTTCACATTGCTCATGGTGTTCTCAAGGCAAGAATACTGAAGTGGTTTGCCATTCCCTTCTCCAGTGGACCACATTCTGTCTGACCTCTACTCTACACCATGACTCGGCTGTCTTGGTGGCCCCACACGGGATGGCTTAGTTTCATTGACTTAGAAAAGGCTGTGGTCTGTGTGATCAAATTAGCCTGTTGTCTGTGATTGTAGTTTCAGTCTGTCTGCCCTCTGATCCCCTCTCTCAGTGCCTACGTCTTACTTGGGTTTCTCTTACCTTGGACGTGGGTTCTCTCTTCAGAGGGGGTTTCTTGAAATATAAACCAGGGAAAAACTAGAGAGTTTCTTTAAGGATACAAATTGGGTAATACTAGTAAAAACTAAAATTTGAGATCCACAGATATAAAACCAACATATTGAACTGATTCCATTACAGTCAAGATGCTAGTGTTCCAAGTGGGCAAAGTTTCTTACAGAATTCTATCCTGAAACTGATGATTTATTCTTGGTTATGTCATCAAAAAAGCATGCTTTATTTATCTTGCAGGTTTGTAAGTTTACATGTTTTTAAACTATGAAAGCATCTCGGGAAATAAATAGCAAATAGTTAAGAAATACTTTAATGTAAATCAATAAGAGATAAACAATCTTTTGGTACAGTCACATAATAAAATATAATTCAGTGGCTCAAGTGAGCTAGTAGATTGGGATGTGTCAATCAAAATGGATCACTCTCCAACATGTTGTTGAATAAAATGAGTTTCAAAACGTTCACATAATTAAAAAAATATACAAAATATTATTACATATAAATTTTAAGCTTTTGTATATAGTGAAAGTTTTTCCAAAGCATGGACCAGGAAGATTCACACAAAAGTTATTTTAAGGATTGACTTTAAGTAAGAAGAATCTTAGGGTCTTAGGAAGCATCACTACAAACAAAGCTAGTGGAGGTGATGGAATCCAGATAAGCTATTTCGAATCCTACAAGAAGATGCTGTGAAAGTGCTGCACTCAATAGGCCAGCAAATCTGGAAAACTCAGCAGTGGCCACAGGACTGGAAAAGGTCAGTTTTCATTCCAATCCCAAAGAAAAGCAATGCCAAAGAATGTTCAAACTATCACACAATTACACTCATCTCACACCTAGTAAAATAATGCTCAAAATTCTCTAAGCCAGGTTTCAATAGTACATGAACCGTAAACTTCCAGATGTTCAAGCTGGATTTAGAAAAGGTAGAAGAACCAGAGATCAAATTGCCAACATCTGCTGGATCATCAAAAAAGCATGAGAGTTCCAGAAAAACATCTACTTCTGCTTTATTGACTATGCCAAAGCCTTTGTGTGGATCACAACTGTGGAAAATTCTGAAAGAGATGGGAATACCAGACCACCTGACCTGCCTCCTGAGAAATCTGTATGCAGGTCAGGAAGCAACAGTTAGAACTGGACATGGAACAACAGACTGGTGCCAAATAGGAAAAGGAGTACGTCAAGGCTGTATATTGTCACCCTGCTTATTTAACTTATATGCAGAGTACATCATGGGAAATGCTGGGCTGGATGAAGCACAAACGAGAATCAAGATTGCCAGGAGAAATATCAACAACCTCAGATATGCAGATGACACCACCCTTATGGCAGAAAGCAAAGAAGAACTAAAGAGTCTCTTGAAAGTGAAAGAGGAGAGTGAAAAAGTTGGCCTAAAACTCAACATTCAGAAAACTAAGATCATGGTATCCAGTCCCATCACTTCATGGCAAATAGATGGGGAAACAATGGAAACAGTGACAGACTTTATTTTTTGGGCTCCAAAATCACTGCAGATGGTGACTGCAGCCATGAAATTAAAAGACACTTGCTGTTTGGAAAAAAAGCTATGACCAACCTAGACAGCATAATAAAAAGCAGAGACATTACTTCGCCAACAAAAGTCTGTCTAGACAAAGCTATGGTTTTTCCAGTAGTCATGTATGGATGTGAGAGTTGGACTATAAAGAAGGCTGAGCTCTGAAGAACTGGTGCTTTTGTACTGTGGTGTCAGAGAAGACTCTTGCAAGTCCCTTGGACTGCAAGAAGATCCCACCAGTTAATCCTGAAGGAAATCAGTCCTGAATATTCATTGGAGGGACTGATGTTGAAGCTGAAACTCCAATACTTTGACCAATGATGCAAAGAACTGACTCATTGGAAAAGACCCTGATACTGGGAAAGATTGAAGGCAGGAGGAGAAGGGGATGACAGAGGATGAGATGGTTGGATGGCAACACCAATGTGATAGACATGAGTTTGAGCAAGCTCCAGGAGATGGTAATGGACAAGGCAGCCTGGTGTGCTGAAGTCCATGGGTTGCAAAGAGTCGGACATGACTGAGCAACTGAATTGAACTGAAGAAGAATAGGGGGGCTTCCCAGGTGGCGCTAGTTGGGAAAAGAACCCACCCGGCCAATGCAGGAAGCACAAGAATACAGGTTCGATCCCTGGGTCAGGAAGATCCCTTGGGGCAGCGCACGGCAATCCATTCCAGCATTCTTTTCTGGAGAATCTCGTGGACCGAGGAGTCTGTCAGGCTATATAGTTCATCAGGTTGCTAAAATTAGGACATCAACTGAAGCAACTTGGCACACAAGCAAGAAAGGGGTTAATGAAATAGAAACTTCAACTTAAAAGAAATATCAGAAGTAAAAGGAAATTTGTCATTTTCACATTTATTCATTTTCTATGGTGAGTACATAGGTGCAATATTATTCTCCATGATCTTTTCTATTTTATTTTTTCCCAAAATTTAACAAAAAATGTTATTTGAAGTTTGATATCTCAAAACATTATGAGAGTTATAAAACAGCTATAAAGCAACTTGTAACAGAAATAATAAAGGTACATAAAAAAGGAGAAGAAAAAATATGAGTCAGCTGTGATTTCTGTAATTATACTGATTGAATTTTGTGGTTATTTGGGGAAAGGAGATTCCATTCCCATATGTAACAGTGTCACAAAACAGCAGCTTGAGTTTTCAGGGGCACCTTGCTTTCTGATAGCTATGTCTTTTAAAGGGCTTTTGGGAATAACTTTTCTAAGACTCATTCCAACTCCTAAAACTTTCGATCAAATTACATACAAGCAGAACCCCCTGAACTTCACAGTCACCCTGCCCTGTCACCTTCAGGATATGGAAATCTTTGCCATTGAGTGTAGACTTCATAAACCAGGAGATAGCAAATTGTGAGACATCTAGCTATAAGCCCCTATGATGTGCCATTTATTGTGGCGAGCATGTTGTAGACATTATTTCATTGAATTCTCACTGCAGCACTGTGAGGGACATGTTATCATACCGATGTTACAGATGATGAAATGGATTCTATGAGGTTAAGACTCATTCCCAAAAAGACTAGCCCAGCATGTCTCTGAGTCCCCAGAAGCACAGCACAGACAACGGCTCCTACTCCTTCTCCTGCTAACAGGGACAGTGTTCATGGTTAAGCAAAAGTAAAATGAATTATTTTAGAAGTCAGAGGGCAATTATTTGTGTCTGAAGTAATGGGAGTGAGTTTACCAAAAAGTAGAATACAGACTGCCTTAGAGTCCCTGATAATGTAATTTCCATTGTTAATTACTATAGATATTTCCCATGTCTGAAGCAGCTCTAACGTTGACCAGAACCTAAGCAGAGAGTGCTGTCTTGACTGATTTTGCCTTCTGCTCCCAAAGTCTCCCAGCCCCAGAGCTCACCCCATCAGGCCTCTGGCAAGAGCTGATTGGGGTTCCCACCAGGCCCGGTTATGCACCTGTCATTTTAGCTCAGCTTTTGTAACCAGTCACCAGGTAACTTCTCAGAGCTTCCCTCATAGCTCAGTGGGTAAAGAACCTGCCTGTAATACGGGAGACCTGGGTTTGATCCCTGGGTCAGGAAGATCCCCTGGAGAAGGAAATGGCAACCCACTCCAATCTTCTTGCCTGGAGAACCCCATGGACAGAGGAGCCTGGCAGGCTACGTCCATAGGGATAGGGTCGCACAGACTCGGACGCAACTGAAGCGACTTAGTATGCACGCGGGCACGAGGTAACTAGTGGAAGGCAGGGAGATGATTTGAGCTCCAATCTCTCAATACTCCAAAACCCATGGTCTTTCTTGCATACCAACTAACTCTCCTGCTTAAGCCCCCCACAAACAAAAAAGAATCATTAGCATTTGCCTGTAGTGACACTTTAGAGGTAAACTTGGGAGATTACACATGAACCTGCTCCCGTCTATCTCGTTCTGGGTTCTCTGTGGGATGCTTAGAGCTCAAGGGACTTCTGAAAGAGCAGATAGGCAAGAAACAGCTCAGCTCAGCTTCCCAGCTTCTGAATTTGCCTCGCTTGACTGCCTAGCTGGACGGAAGCAAGTGGCCCTTTGGGTTGAATTTAACTCATGCTCATTTTCTAAAAATAGTTTTTAAAAAGACATAGAGAAAGCATGACATGCGAGCTTAAGGTAGCCAGGAATGAAGGCTGTGTTCCCATTAGCCCTCTAAGACTTTTTTTTTTTTTTAAATAGAGAAAAGGGCATTAACTGAAATTGGAGTCCTTAAGTGATTCCAGGCCTGCCGCCTGAGTTTGGGGTTCCAAATACTACAAGGAAGCTTTTGCTACTAAGTTTGTCAATTAATTCCTTGCACCCAAAGGAGATTTGAGAGAAGATTAAGCCATATGTTACTGATTGGTTTACACTTAACTCAGCAATATGTTGTTTAGAAAGTAAGATTTGGTGGGTGCAAAAAGAAAGGCAGAAAGAAACCTTGAAGTGCCTTTTTAATACCATTAAGGATTTATTTGCTTCATGGTAGTAAAGTAGAGATTTATTCCCAAACGTAATTCAAATCTAATCTCCCTTAACACCTTAAAAGTAAGGTGAAGTCAGCAACAGCTGGGTTTCAGCTGACTGCTCAGCATGAGTTTGGGAAGATCAGGAGACGAGTGCAGGTTTCTGCACTGAGAACTCTGATAACTCCACCAGCCTTCAGAGAATCTGTAAGACGGGAGCTTAAGGGCAGGGCTCACGACATTACATCTATCACTCATTTTCTCCAGGGTTTTTTTCCCCCACCAGTTCTTCGTGGGAGTTAGTTTCTGTCATCTGCTGTTCCCAACTGTTAAGGGTAAACTGTTGGGCACAGTCAACATAGAGAAGAAACTTACCAGTAGGTTCAGTAACGTGACTCGAGAATTTAGCGCTGGCATCATCCCCACCTTTTCCTCTCCTTCACTTCACTCCTGCTCTGTCCCCTCACATTCCAAGTAGTTTTTAAGTTTCTAAAGTCTTGAGAGGAACTGTAGACAAAGAGTGCTTTGATTGTAAGAGATCGTCTCAAGGAAAGAAGCCCAGTATTTCTTCATGTAGCGAAGCCTAAAATTTCTAGGATCAAAAGCTTTTTGGTTTTTTGTTTTTGTTTTTTATGTGGAGGATACTATAATGGGCACCATTTAGGAGGACTGTGGCTCTGTTTCCTGCCAAATTTCTGGAGGCTGACTTTTAAGGGTCATATGCCACAGACTTTTCTCTAAATGTATTTATATCCTCTCTTTATAAACAAGAGGTTCTGAGGTGGCCTCAGAAACACATACAAGAAAGTAAGATTAAAATATATAGATGGAATACTGGGACCTTAGCAATGATGTCGATTCTCCTTGAACCCCCCATTAAAACAGATACAGCAACTAAAATCTCAAAGCCAAACTCACACAGACAACACCCATGATGACATGATATAACAAAGGTATTACCACAAACCCCAAAATATAAGGGTGAGGAATGACCACTTAGAGCCAAAGGGCCTTGTGATATCAGCATCTGTGCGGGATGAAGCCACCGGCATTACACACACCTGAGAACAGGGGACCTCAAAATTGTCAACCAAAATGCACTAAATGTCACAGGTTGACTGAAGACAGGAGCCAGTCCTGGGAGGAGTTTGAACACTTCCTTATAGCAAGCAGGTACAAGAAATCTGTGGAGAGGTCCGAAAACGCTGAAAAATATGCCCCTTCCTGGACAAATGCCTTGACTGAGGAGAAGGTGCTGGAAGGAAAATCCCTCCTGGACAGGGCAGGGATGAGAGGCACAGGGAAAAGGAGATACGGGTAGGGGGCAGGAGTTACCAAGAGGCAGGTTTCAGAATGACTTTGAGGAAAAAACTTGAAAGAGCTCAAGCACCGGAAACCAGAATGACTACTTCAACCCAACCCTTTCCCCTAAACATTCGGGAAAACTAGTTCACATAAAAATGAGCAACCAAAAGGGATGGAGGTAATATGACCTACAAAATTCTCATAGGGAAGTCCTTATGAGACGGCGGTAAGGAATCCACCTGCAGTGCAGGAGATGATGCAGGAGACATGGGTTCGGTCCCTGGGTTGGGAAGGGCCCCTGGAGGAGGGAATGGCAACTCACTGCAGTATTCTTCCCTGGAGTATCTCAGGGACAGAGGAATCTGGGGGGCTATAGGCCATGGGGTCCCGAAGACTTGAACACAAGTGCGTGTGAGCATGCACGCACACACGCCTACAAAGCTCTCATAAGCAAAGCAGAGGACAAGCTAATACCACAAATAATGAAAATACACCAGAAAGACATATCCACAACACAAACAGAAAATGGGGAGCTACTTCCTCAAGTAAGCTAAAAGGCACGTGAATGCGACATAAGGCAGGGTACAACATATAGAGGTAGAACAAGAGGACAGAGCTCAAGAAACATTAAATAAAGTGCTAAAACTCATTTAGAAATGGAGACTGACTAAGCTAGAAGGAACCCAGAAGTGAATAAATATAAGGCAATGAAAGCTGGAAAAGAAAAAGAAAGTAACAGCAAAAAAGTGAAAAACCAAAAAAAAAAAAACTAAAAGAAATTGTTTTAGAAAACGAAGAACCAATACACCTGTGTTAACTTTCTATTGTTATGCATCAAATATGCCCGAAACCTACAGCCATATAATATCCGTCTTGGTTCTGAAAGTCAGACAAACACCAGTGGAAGAGATTATCCCTGCTCCATGATGTCTGAGGCCTCCGCTGGAAGATACGAGGCTGGAATCATCTAAACCTTAGTTCTCTCATACTCCTGGCAGTCGATGCTGGTTATTTTTGAGAGCCTGGCTGGATCTCTTGGCCAGAATACTGGAATGCGGCCTCTCCAGGTGGCCAGGGCCACCCACAGCCTGAGGGCAGGGTCCCCAAGGCAAGTAGCCCAAGAAACAGCCAGGAGGAAGCTATAGTCTCCCTCATGACCTAGACTCGAGGTCACACAGTATCACTTCTTTTTTACCCATTGGGATTAGTAGTTTCAGAGCGTGATCCAGATTCAAGAAGGAGCAGAGACTCACCTCTGGATGAGAACTGTGTCAGCTATAATGTGAGGAGAGCATGAGGGTAGAGGAAGCATGTGTGTGACCACCTTTGGAAAAATACAATCTGATGCAAAACTTCCAATAGGATCCCTGAGGTAATGAACCAAAGCAATGGAGCAGAACAATTATACAAATTTTAACCGAATAAAACTTTCCTCTAAGTTAACTAAAATAATAAAAAAAAAGAGTTGACATTACATTCTGTAAGGGTACACAATCTATCTGGGAAAATCAACCCAGAAGGACCCAAACCTTCTAGTAAAGCTACAGGACTGTTGTGAAAAAGAGGAAAAAAAACCCTTTGAATATCCATGCAGACCAACCAATTCACTAATAAGGAAAAAAAATAAACGTGTCATCGTATTTTTACACAGGTGCATCATTCCAGATAACAACGGAATAATATGTTAAGTTACTAAGGGAAAGAAAATCTGAGCCAAGAATTTTACACACCAGCAAACTGCCTTTTAAGTATAAAACCCACAGATAAACTATCATGAGCATGCAAGGATTTGAGGACGACACAGTTCCTTTGTGCCTTTCCTGAGAAATTATTAGCGAGTAATACATTCTAAATGATCCAAGAGACACTGACATAAAGACTGGTGAACTGCTAGTTCAACTGTTGAACAGATAGTCTGTGAGACTCAGGTAATGGCTGTGTGATTGTCAGTCATTGTACAATTAACCACAGTGTTCACTGATGGAAATATCACTCCAAAAAAATCAGCTTTTATGCTACCAAATAGGAAATGAGACCCACGATCTGCCCTTGAACTCTGTGGCCTGAAAAGAATATGAAAATCTAGCAACAAGAGCATGTGGTCTTTATTGCAGTTATGACTGATTTGTATTGTATGATTAAGATTCTAAAGCCAATATTTATCTACTTTGTTAGCCTCTCTAATTAAATAAGAGGTGCTTTTATAGGTATCCTGAGATTTTCAAATTGTATGGGTCATCATGTGCTGCGCTGAGTCACTTCAGTCGTGCCTGACCTTGTGCAACCCCATAGACTGCGGCCCACCAGGCTCCTCTGTCCATGGGATTCTCCAGGCAAGAATACTGGAGTGGGTTGCTGTGCCTCCTCCAGGGGATCTTCCCAACCCGGGGATCAAACCTGTGTCTCTTACGTCTAACCTGCATTGGCAGTTGGGTTCTTTACCACTAGCGCTACTTGGGAAACTCTAGGTCATAGTGTGACTTCTTAAAGTTGTGCTGAGTTCTTGTCAATAGACTCAAATTGACAAAAATAACTAATTAGTGTTACTAAAAGACAGTAACACAACAGTGTTTCTCTCTTTTTTAACTGACTCGCAATAAAATTTTGCTTTCACTATTCTTAGTTGGAATATACAAAGATATTCATTTCTTCAAATTATTCCAATATTATAATAAAAAGGTATAATTATGCATATTTTAAGTATTCTGAAAATATGCATTAATATATTTTAGAAGTAAAAAGTCTGAGATGTTTGTAACAAAATGCTCGATTTTAATTTATAAGCAACAAGATCAGTTAAGATGTCTATTTAAGTTCATAAACTTTTCAAATTTTGTATAAGAAAAAAAAACAGGATTTGTCCTGGCTGTTCCTTCTGTCTTGGTTACTCTCCCCTCAGATATCCACATGGTTTGCTTCCCCTTCTCCTTCAAGTCTTGGCTCCTTCTAAGCTGACTTCTCCGACCACCCTACTAAAACCTGAATACTCCATCCCCACTCTCTGCTTAACTGTCTTTACGCTATCTCTCACTCTAATATAACATACTGCTGTGTGTCTCCTTTGTTCACTGCTATCTCCCCAGGGCTTAGAAATGTGCCTGGCATATAGAAAGCACTCAATAAATATATTTCAATAAAAGAAACAAATAGACAATGGATCAGGGAAGGTTTAAATGATCCTTGTGACCAAAGGTTAAAGGTCATATTGCAAGCATTTTTTGCCTTCAGAGTCTTAGGGCCCTAATCAAAAACTAGAAGTCATTCTCTTACCCTTGTTAAAAAGATGAGAGAATTAAGATTTTAAAACGCTCTATTACTCACGCTGTAAGTAGGACACTTACTAGGGGTCAGGCTTCAGGTACCAAATCCAGTGCTCTTGTCCCTGTATCAGTTGTGCTAAGCTGCTTCAGTCAAGTCAGTGGAGTGAGCATTAAAAAGCCAGCTTCAGGTAAGTAGTGTAAATAAAATACCTTTGAGGAAAATGAAAAGTAGGAACAGGATATATATTATAGTGAAATTATAGTGAAGTTGCTCAGTCATGTCCAGCTCTTTGCAATCCCATGGACTGTAGCCTACCAGGCTTCTCTGTCCATGGGATTTTTCAGGCAAGAGTACTGGAGTGAGTTGCCATTTCCTTCTCCAGGGGATCTTCCCGACCCAGGGATGGAACCCAGGTCTCCTGCATTGTAGGCAGATGCTTTACCCTCTGAGCCACCAGGGAAGCCCATATAACATAACCCAGTGCTTCTCAAGTAGGGCAGTTTTGCCGCCTCCCCCCCCCCGCCCCCGGGGAACATTTCAGAGACGACAATGGCACCCCACTCCAGTACTCTTGCCTGGAAAATCCCATGGATGAAGGAGCCTGGTGCACTGCAGTCCATGGGGTCACTAAGAGTCGGACACGACTGAGTGACTTCACTTTCACTTTTCACTTTCATGCATTAGAGAAGGAAATGGCAACCCACTCCAGTGTTCTTGGCTGGAGAATCCCAAGGACGGGGGAGCCTGGTGGGCTGCCGTCTATGGGGTCGCACAAAGTCGGACACGACTGAAGTGACTTAGCAGCAGCAGCAGCAGCAGCAGGGAACATTTGGCAAAGATGGGAGAGATTTTTGTTGTCACAAATGGGAGAGTACTACTGGCACCTAGTGGGTAGAGGACTGAGGTGCTGCTGAACATTCAGTGATGCATGAGACAGCCCCAGCAACAAAGAATTATCTGGCTCTAAATGTAATAGTGTTGAGGTTGAAAAACTCTGATAACCTAAGGTTTCCTTAGTCTTTTGCACATCAAGCAAGACTAATGCACCATGAAAATTGGTCGTAAGGGATAGAACAATTATTATCACATTACCTAAAATCATTTAGTCCATTGTTTTAGTTTTAAACATTATTATTTAAAACAATGTACTTTGCTTACATATAAAACCCTTTAATTGTCATTTAATTACCCTTCAATTCTTTTGCTTGTGATTAACTCATTAAATGTCTTGCTAAGTAAAAACAACATAAGCAAATGAGCTAATTAGTGACTAATTGTCAGTTACTAAAGATTACTACAAATGACTTACAAATGGCTAGCTTCTTTACTACTACTGGGAATTGCAATTGCTAACCTTAAGTAATTGACTTCAATGTATATTTCAGGGTGTATACATAAACTGCATGACAGAGCTGAAGCAAGAAACTTCCATCCTTTCTTGAGGAAAGAATACATTAGCAAAAGGATTGTTGGCATTCACGACCACATGCCTCCATCCTGCAGCAGCGCCTGGACTGAGGAGCAGCATACTGGAGTCAGAACAAGCAGACTCCAGAAGCACTGAACTAAGGAGGTGAGGAGACTGCGGTGTTTCCAGCACTGGGATGCTAGTAGGGAAGCTGGAACTTAGGCCAGAGATCATGAGTCAGAGTCCCACAACCCTGTAAGATAGGTCTTATTATGGTAAACTGGTTCATTTACTGTTATTCCTTTTTTTCAGGTGGAGAAAGTAGGTGTAGAGGAATTCAGCCACTCACCCAAAGACACATAGTAAGCAAACAAGGATTCAAACCACCAATCTAGCCCCAGGAGTTGTTCTCTTTCTTGCTAGCAAATGATGTCTTCTTCCTACTACACTGTCAACTCAGTACAGAGCCTGCCCCTGCAGAATGAAGTAGATAGGCTTGCCAAAGAAGTGAGTTGAGTAGAATGTGTAATCTCAAAGAGTGGCCAGTTACATGGGTACCCTGGTCTCAGACACCAAGCCATTGAAAGATCTTAAATCAGATAGATACTTTGGAGTCAGATCTGCGTTTGGATTTTTACTCTGTAGATTACTCTTAGTGTCACTTCTGCTAAGATATTTAATCACTCTCAACCTCAGCTTTCTCATCTCTAAAATGGGAGTAATGTTTATCCTAAAAGTGCTAGGACTAAATACAATCATATAAAATGATTACACTAGGACCCGGCATATAGTAGGTGTTCCCTTCACTTTTATTGCTATAGCAAATAGTAATCTTGAAAGCATTCTGTTGTAATTTTTTATTTTTGTGTTAAAAGTCAATGTGCAGTACTCTGTAAATCAAAGGTAACACAAGAGAAGTTTCTTATTTCTACATCATAGAAGTTTTTCTTTACAGTTCATAGTTGCATGGAGTAGGGGTATTTATAATTAAGGGAGTGGCCAAAAACGTGATAAAGAAAATTAAGAGAACTTTTTATGGCATTTTTTATGGAAGCTGATCTCCTACTTCCTATGGGCACCAAGAAATAGGCCATGAACTCATTTGTTCTTTCATCACCCGACATTCACTGAATACCTCCTGGCTGCTAGAGGCTAATTTATTCCCTAGAAATATGTGTATGTGTGTGCTCAGTTGTGTCTGACTCTTCACACCACCACAGACTAGCCCATCAGGCTTCTCTGTCCATGGGATTTTCCAGGTAAAAATACTTGAGTTGGTTGCCATTTCCTACTTCCCAGCCCAGGGATCAAACCCATGTCACTTGCATCTCCAGCATTGGCAGGTGGATTCTTTACCACTGTGCTTCCTGGAAAGCCCATGAAATACAGAAAATTTTAAAAGGAAATAATTTAAGAGAGGAAACAATGACTTTTCCCAAGTATTTGACATTCCACAAATACTTATGAAGCACTAAGTATAAAAAGGCAGAAGACACTGTCAAGATGCCTGCCTCTCCTGGAATTTAGCAAGTTATGTGACATGTTACAACAGGAAGATGGGATACAAAGCACAGATACACAATACTGTCTTCAGATCAGGGATATAAGGGAGCATCCCAGCAAAATATCCCTGATCTGAAAGGTGAGGTATGAATAAATGCTTCCTGAGACCCAGAGACAGCAGAACATTGTGGTCCTAAGCATGTGGTGAGGAGCCCCATATCTGACTCTTCCCTGTGTAACCTCAGGCAAGTTATTTAATTGCTCTTTGCTCCTGGTCCCTCCTTTATAAACTAAGGATAATAGGAGTACCTACTCGTGCTGCTGCTGAGTGTACTGAATGCCTTAATAAATGCAAGCCCCTCAGAATTCTATCTGGCTCATAATTAAGTGCCCAACAAAGCTGGCTGTCATTTCTCATCCTTGCAGTTTCAGCTCAAACAAGAAGTGAGCGGCATGTACAGAAAGTCAAGGGCACGAGAACAGGAACCATTTGGGATACTGCACATACATTGATTGGACCAGAGCCGAGCATCCCTCTGGGAGACCAGATCACCTGGAAGGAGCCTGGCTCCACTAATGACTCATCTGGATTTCATTGTGATGGTTATGGGTTATGGGAGACACTGAAGGATTTTTAAGCATGGGACTGATTGGATCTAAATTCTATTTCAACAAGATAACTCTGTGAACAATGTGGAAAGTAGGTGGGCCAGAGGCAGAAGTGGTTGCAAAGGAATCAGTTACAGGGCCATTGCAATACTTTTCCAGGTGAAAATGTCAAGGGTCCTGACCTAGGGCAGAGCAGTGAAGATGAACAACCTTCTCCCAGGTGAAGCAGCCAGGTTGAAACTCTTATTTCAACCTCTTAAAAGATTGACTTTAAATCTCTTACTCATATATTGGGGTTCAAGGTATAAGAAGAAAAGGTTTATGCATTTTTTAAAGGCTTGGACAATGTGGCTTTTCTTTCTTTTTCTTCCTGTTCCTCAACAGATATTTCTTTCCTGAACGGTCTCAAGGCTGATGCATTCCAAGTGCTTGTAGACTTAGAAAGATTGCAGAAGAATCACTGGTTTCCACAGGCAGGCAGCAGTCTCCTTCTACATAGGACCCCTGAGTGGAACACAGAGAAAGTCATCCTTTAATTTTAATCGCTAAGTGTGCTGTGTTACCAAATCTACCTCCCGTGCATTATAACACCTCCATGTACTGTATTTCATGATAAGAAGTGGGAGGAAATTTACTCTTAATCTCATCCATTTCACTGAATTAAATCATGCACTTCTGAAATATGCATCTTAAATTACTAACAATTTGGATTAGTGTCATTTCCATAAAATGTGCTAATAATAAGTTATATGATTCCCCATTTCAGAGAAAGAACTAATTCATCAAGGCAATTAAGCTGCTTTAGAACCTCCTAAAAAGTGCAGATGAATGTGATTTCAGAATCATTTTTTGTTAATGTGCAGAGCTAAATTTGTTGGCAAAATTCCTCTAGTGTTCTTAGTGAATGATTCCAGGTGCAGTTATTAAGGTCAAATACTACAGTGTCACTGTCAAGAATTTTTTGTATAAAAACTAAGAGAGGATTACATGTTTCTTAATAGAGAGTCTCCTAATAAACCATGTCCCACCTGCAGCTCTTAAGGCAAGATTCATCTCAATAAAAAGGTGTGCTTATCAAGGTTTCAATTGTAGACTTAAGAAAATCATAAAATTATAGGCCTAGGTAGGAAGCTACTTAACTTACTGTCTGTTCCCTTGGCTCTAGATGAGACAATATGTAAAATGCTGAAATCCTCTTTAGTATGCGAAAGCCATCTTCAAGGGTCACAGTGGTTTCAGCTGCTCTGGTGGGAAAGGCAGCAACTTCTTCTTTTTCTCATCATTCTACTTGGGCACCTGCCAAAGATACACATTGGGTCAAGAAGCACAACCTTTCAAACAGAAGGACCATTTATCTTATCAAGGGTATTCAAGGATTTGTACTTTCTCACTGCAAGTTCTAAATAGGCTTTATTTAGGACCAGAGGGAAGATGACATAGGACAATAAATTTTCCAAGAATGCCGTTCTCTAAAAACCTGTTTCAGAGGTTGACAGTCCTCACGGTTCAGAATCTGAATATAATCTGAATATACATGCCGATGGACTTTAAAAATCAAGTCCTGATCTCTCTCCTTTTTTACATTTACAAACCTATTGATATGAAAGGGCTCCTTCAGGACATATAACTAGGCAAAGACAGCTCAAGGATTAGAACTCAATGATCGCACACTGTCCAAAAAACCCAAGTGCCTCCCTTGTGTTGTGAAATATACTCATGCTTCTAGTTCTCTTTTGATAATATGATTTTTATTTTCCTCTGTCATATTAGGAGGAGGGGGTATTTGGAGAATTTCACTTCTGACTTGCAAAGTTATTGAGATTTGAGATATAGAGGAGAGAAATTTACAAGTTGTTGAGTCACTAGTGAATTGTTTTATTGCTTCAGGTGATGTGGTGAAGCGCCCCAAAGATACCTATTCCTTGTTTAAAGGAAGAATCTCCACAATAAAAAGGAAAACTACCTTGACTTCCCCTGTCCTCTGGGTAAGTACTTTTGGCACTTGGGGTCAAAGCCGAGAAAAACAGTGAACACGAATGGCCAGGGGAATGGAGTTTCTTATGATTCTTCAGGAGATGAGGAAAACGACAAGGGAGAAGCAGCAATCATAGTTTCAAACTCCTGCCCCACTTTCTCTCCCTCAACCTTATAAAAAAATCAAGTGTATCTACCAGTCCTTTCCTAGCTCTGCTTGATATTTAATTTAGTAGGGACTTGTGTTAAGGGCTGCATGCTTAAAAGGATTTATGAGCAGACTGTTTGCAGGAAGCTTTATAGTTTTAGGATTTCAACTCAAACACACTAAAGAGAGTGTTATTTCCTTACAGGAATCTCAATTCCTGCAATAAGGAAAACCATGAAAATTAAAGCCGTTTTATCTGAAAGGGCTCCATGTGTCTTCTGCATATTTTTTTCCAGGACCATAAACACTCTGACCATTGGAGACATGATGAGCGTGGGGATGGGGAGTGAGAGGAGAGCCATGGACACTTAGTGATCTAATGTCATTGAAAAAATCACTTGGAGATTTCTGTGGATATTATTAGGACATACAGCATTTGAAAGCTAGCTAAGTACCCAAGAAATGCCTTTTTAAACTTTTTATTGATTTATTTTATTTTTGGCTGGGCTGGGTCTTTGTTGCTGTGCTCAGGCTTTCTCTAGTTGCAGTGAGTGGGGCTACTGTTCCGTGTGGTTCCCAGGCTCTAGAGCACAGATTCAGTCCTTGTGGTGCATGGTTTGAGTTGTTCCATGCCATGTGGGATCTTCCCAGACCAGGGATTGAAACTGTGTCCTCTGCATTGGCAGGTGGATTCTTATCCACTGTGCCACCAGAGAAGTGCAAGAAATGACTTGGACAGGAAGTCCAAGAAATGACTTTTAAATCTTTCTATTGAAAGTACTTTTAAATGGTAAAATAGAGAAATCACAGACTGAGAAATGTCTGCCAGGCCTAATGGTCATTTGAATGTAAAGAATAGAATTGGTTCTACAGCCAGGTCTGATGAATTTCCAAATAACAGATATGCAATTGAAAAAAAATAAAGTGCTGTAAATCAAAGAATAGGAAGGAAAAAGTCCCTTTTATAGCCTTATGACATTTGCATAAATGGGATGAGACCTGGGCCAATCAGTAAACATTTTCGGGTTTTCAGGTCAGACTGTCAATTCTACCATTCTGGTGTGAGAACAGCCATAAACAATACAAATGGGCTTGGCTGTGTTCCAATAAAACTTTATTCATAAAAGCAGACAGTGGGCTGATTTTGGTTATACCAATCCTTGGTCTAGACCTTGATGCCAGGCTGGCTACTTAGACTTCCAAGGGGATAAAATTTCAAACTGAAATGTCCAGAGAAGAATTGTGTGAACGGAAGGTAATTGGGTTACCTTAGATGTCTGGTTGACAGATGCCATATAAAACTTTGGCGTATTCCTCGACCTTTCTCTTGATTTGGTCTTCTTGACTTTCTTCCATAAATTTCAAAGATTTATAGACTAAGGATCTGCTTCTGATTTGGTCTGCTTTAAATCATCCTAATTTAATTGTGAACAATAAAAATTGGATATCATAGACATGCAGGCGGGTAGCCTGGTGATAAATCCAACCCACCTCAGTCTTCTAAGGAAAATCACAGTGCATTTTATAAATGTGAGGCACGGAAATGGTGATATAAGACTAGCATTAAATAAGAGACTAATAGACTTCTAAGTTTTTTCAATCCTCTTCCATGAGTCACCTTGTAAATTTGAAATGAGAGAATCACTAGTATTTTAACTCCCATGTTTTAGAGTTTTTATTGGAGAAATTATGTCTTTAAAATTCACACACCATTTATCACTGTTTTATGCAGGGGAAAGGAACTACCTGATGTCCATATGTGTTGTAGTTTGTTAAAGACTTTCCTTATAAATCAGTCTCCAGCTCTGTGTCAGCAACATCATCACATGGAGAAAAGGAGCCTTGGCTGCTTTCCATATTTTAGGCTTGTCTTCAAATGTCCAGAATGCACTTCACCTCTATAGCATCAAAAACCGTAAAAGGAGGAAAAGCCTTAGCCAGTCTCCTCCTTCATCGCCTAAGACAAGCACAGACCAGACTTCCTTTCACAAGGCATGTTGAAGGGGCTTCTCTGGCTGCTGTAGCAGTTTCTCTTAGTAAGAAAAGCCTTCCTTTCTGTTTTAACTTTTCTAGTCATAGCCTCAGCTAGCTGACTTATTCTAGAGGATTCCAAGATTTTTTTCAACACATGTAATATTTCAACTCTTTTTAAAATATTGATTCTTATGATTTTTGAATAAACAGAATATTCTCATGCAAGAGAATGCAATATGTTTGCCTCTATTTGTTAGAGAAAGTACAAGTTGTGTGGATCCCTTGATTACAGAAATAATAAAAAAAAAGCACCTCTGTCTCATTCCTGATCACTTGGTCTTCCCAGGCCAGGGCTCCAAACTGTATCTCTGGCATCTCCTGCGTTGGCAGGCAGATTCTTTACCACTAGCCCCACCTGGGAAGCTTCATTTTATCTTCATCTACAGTTTATTTTCAATCCTTTACCTAAAGCAAGTTTCCTTGCATTTGCCCTATAAGTTGATCCTTCTGCCTGTCAGGTCTCTCTTTAAGGGAATTGTTTAGCAGACCTGTTCCTCAGGATACTCACACAAAGGCAATGCAAGCTATGCTTCTGTGTTAGAAAGGCACAAAAACTGCACCCTTTTCTGGTACAGCTATGAAGCATCAGGGAAAGAGGTGAGATCCCGAGCTAAACGATCTTGATCCAGACACAATGCTGGCTCTGAGTACTTAACTCTGAGCCTCCTCTGAGAAGGGGGATCATAATAACACCTCAGAGTTGTGAGAATTAAAGGAGATAATGCATGCAGAAATGCTCTGCAGACTGTCAGATGCTAATCTGTTTTAATTTTCTTGATGACTTTCCAGTACAGGAAAGGAAAATTATCTCACGCACATGGCCGTACTCTCCTTTGAGCCGGATTGCCTGCGACAGGGTCAAACATTAGCGGGGTGTATCACAGCATCTTCTGGTGAGTTTCTTGGCTCCCAGTACTCTCTGAAGGCCGCATCAACGTATGCCTTTGTAACCTACACTAACACTGACCTGAGAAGCTTCAAGCATCAAGGCTCCACTTGTCCATATAGCCAGGGGAGTGGGAGGGGGGAAACAAGGGGGAAAAAAGGGAATCAAGGAGTTAAAGGGAATATTAGATGATACTATGCCAGAGCGACTGAACTGAACTGAACTGATGCCAGAGTTGTTTCATTTCTGTAGAAAGGAGGCTTTTCTTAAGCTATCCCATGCTTGGAAATGGTTTTATTCAGTTATACAGATCAAAAGGACCAAGCAGAAAACAGAAACAGCAATGGCAATGGGGAGCTCCCAGAATGTTTAGATAAAGATAAGGACTCTGGCCTTAATAGTGAACTATGAACAACTGCCAGCTGAGAGGCCCTGAATCTCATGGACTGTAATATTCCCTAACAGTAAGAAGTGACTAACCCAGCATGAACTGTGTGGGATGAGAGCTGCCTGAAATCAGGAGAAACCCATCCATAAAAAAGAACAGTGAAAGAAGAAAAGTCAGATAGGGCCACCATAAGCACTTAACTCTTCTTTAGTAAAGAAGCTAAGAAGCTAAACTTAGAATCACATCTTAAAAAATAAATATACAAAACGACATTGTATAAAATTTAGCTTGTTTCATAGATATATAGGTATGCTTCTAAAATAAGTTTTGCTGATTGAATATATATTTTATAACTTCCAAAAAGTATTTTAGAAAATTACCTAACCTGTAATATCAACTAGCAATATCAGTATGAAGTCAAAAGCTGCTGATAGTCAAATGTCTGGTGTCCAGAACAGGCAAAGGAAGCAGCCCCATGGCTCTCAAGAACTGTGTCACCATCAGCTGCTTTCTATCTAGCTCTGCCACGTTTCATTCTTACTGTGAAATGTGCTTCTGACTCGTCTTTTCATATATTGTGACTAGAAACTATTAGAATTTGGGTTTTCAAATCATGGATGTTCATGGGGGTAGGGTGGTGTGATAAGAGAATTTTTTCTTAAAAAAAAAGCTAAACTAAACTCAAAATTCTACAAGTGAGAAGGAAAGAGCTCTCAGAAACATTCACTGAAGGAAAAGAGATAACTGTCCAAGGGTGAGTTGGCCTCTGCTGAGCACATCCTATTTTTAATCCTGACACCAGCTATACACATTCCTTGAAGACATTGCCTTGTTGAGAAAGACTAGAATTTTTAAATGTGGCCTGATTAAAGAAATTAATAAAACACTAACAAAGAGGGCACTGAAATGTAAAAATGGAATCATCACATTCAACAATGAATAGGCTTATAACCGCTGATTTAACAGGCATGATACTATATACAGAGTATTAATAAAAACATTTAATCAGAACTAAACTGGCTTTTGAACTGTGGTGTTGGAGAAGACTCTTGAGAGCCCCTTGGACTGCAAGGAGATCCACCCAGTCCATCCTAAAGGAGATCAATCCTGGGTGTTCACTGGAAGGATTGATGTTGAACCTGAAACTCCAATACTTTGGCCACCTGATGAGAAGAGCTGACTCATTTCAAAAGATCCTGATGCTGGGAAAGATTGAGGGAGGAGGAGAAGGGGATGACAGAGGATGAGATGGTTGGATGGCATCACCAACTCGATGGACATTGGTTTAGGTGGACTCCGGGAGTTGGTGATGGACAAGGAGGCCTGGCGTGCTGCGGTTCATGGGGTCACAAAGATTCGGACATGACTGAGCAACTGAACTGAACTGAACTGAAACTGGCTTTGCTATTATTAGCTATGCAGCATTGGAAATTTTTATTTCCATAAACATAATTTTCCACCTTTAAAAAGAGATGACTATTTTTTTCACACTGTATTATGTCTCTCAGTCTCCCAGCAATGGCTAAATGATCCAGAGGTTTACATTTGACACAAGATGGGCTAATCAAATGCTCTGTTCTGAGAACCTGGATATTTTTAACTGAGAGAGAGAGATTGAAAGACTTTGTAATATCGTGACATTGGTACCCTTGTTAAAGAGAAAATCCCATACAATCCTGCATCTGAGATACTAGGCACTTTTTTTCTCCTTGTTTTTCCAGAGGTACACTGGACTCATCTTTTGATCCTGTGAAACACCTAATGATCTTTCCAGCAATTGTCTGTGGGTTTGTTGTGTTTTTTAAGGGTTTGTTGTGTTTTTTATGTGTGGCCTTAGAAAGACACCTTGCTTTCTGTGTCTTGTAAACAGAACTTTGAATCAAAAAGAAATAGGTCTTAGGAGGGAGAATGGTACAAGTAAAAATTCCTGAAGTGAGGAATTGGTCTAAAGTAGGGTCTAAATTGGTCTAGAGCTGGGAAGCCTATAGTATAATACACAGCAACTGATTCAGCAATCCCTGGCTATCCCAGTCCATGTGGAGTGGGTGGTATGTGACCCAGGCTGGCCAACTGAATCGTCAAAACCCAGAGACTCATTGGAACTGATTAATTCAGGATAGGCTCATGACCTAAGAGGGTTCAGTAACTCTACTGTAGGAACTTTGTTTCAACTTTGGGGAAGAAAGACTTTCTCTGTTGGACAATGAGGGGATGAAATGTAACACTGGAGCGGCAGTCTTACTTATTAAACAGAATCTGCCTGAGAAAGAATCAACACAGAGGAAAGGACAGCAGAGAATTGAAGAGAATGACCCTTTGTTTGAGAACTTGGGCCTTGAAGCCCTTTAATTTTTTTTGTAAAAAGAATATCTTTAATATATAAATAGTTCAACAGCATCGTTAAAAACTTTTGGCCACTGATAAAAAGATGGTTAGCCCAACTTGACAAAAACTTGACGGTATCGCTGCAATTTGAATTTAGGTACTACTGCTATGTTTATAATGATAGTATGCAGGAAGTTTTTAATTATATATTTAAAAGATTTGTAAATTTTTGCATTCAGCATTCACCATTGTCTAAACATCTTGGCAAAACTTGGTGTGCTTAAGTTACTTCACGCATACGCAGATGATGCCATAGAAAAGAGGGTCCAGATTCTCTGCCGGGAACCCAAGACAAAAGACACACACCAGCCTGTCCTTCTGCTACTACACTTGCTGGGAGCCTCTGACTAGACAAGTGTCTCCTCATCTTATAAGGATAAAAAACTGACCCAACTTTTTTGAGGATGGAGGACCATAGGCTATCAGGGCATTGATACCGCCTGCTTGGCCATATTGATGAGAATCTTTTAACCCTTGCTGAAATGCTTTAGTTTGTTTTTTACTGTATCTAAGACAGACAAGTAGTTGCCTTAAAGCTTGCTTTTGTTTTATCTACATTAAGTGATTCTATTTCTGTGTGAAAAGGCCCATTTACCTAGAAGGAAAAGAATCTTTCTAATTCCCACCTTTGAACTTAGAAGATTTGTTTCTAATCCCACTCATACACAGATATATGGCCGAGATGCTTCATACATGCTGCTGCTGCTAAGTCGCTTCAGTCGTGTCTGACTCTGTGTGACCCCATAGACAGCAGTCCACCAGGCTCCCCCATCCCTGGGATTCTCTAGGCAAGAACACTGGAGTGGGTTGCCATTTCCTTCTCCAATGCATGAAAGTGAAAGTGAAGTCGTGTCGGACTCTTCGCGACCCCATGGACTCAGCCTACCAGGCTCCTCCATCCATGGGATTTTCCAGGCAAGAGTACTGGAGTGGGGTGCCATTGCCTTCTCCATAGGAGCCAATAAATTCTCCTTGGCTAAAATACCAATTTGAATTGCATTTTCTATAACTTGCTACCAAAAGAGTCTAGACTAACACATTCCCTGACCCACAACTAGGCTTATCTAGTCTTGCAGACATAGACAAGCCTGGTAAAATCTGCTCTCTCATCCTCAGAGTTCTTTGCTAATGAGTCTCATATGTTCTATTTTCACAAAACAATGCAGTATAATCAGGTGTTCACTGGAGGTAAGTTTATAAGTATATAAACTTACATTTATAAGGTCATTCCAAATGAATATAAGTATTGATTAGTTTGTTGCTATGTTATTGTTCAGTTGCTAAGTTGTGTCCAGCTCTTTGTGGCTCCATGGACTATATAATGCCAGGCTTCTTTGTCCTTCACTATCTCCTGGAGTTTGCTCAGACTTATGTCCTTGGGGTCAGTGATGCTACCTAACCATCTCATCCTTTGCTGCCTCCTTCTCCTTTTGCCTTCAATCTTTTCCAGCATCAGGATCTTTTCTAAGGAGTCAGTTCTTTGCAACAGGTGGCCAAAGGTTTGGAGCTTCAGCTTCAGCAACAGTCCTTCCAATGAATATTCAGGGTTGATTTCCTTTAAGATTGATTGGTTTGATCTCCTTGCAGTCCAAGGGTCTCTCAAGAGTCTTCTCCAGCACCACAATTCAAAAGCATCAATTGTTTGGCTCTCAGCTTTCTTTATGGTCTGACTCTCACATCTGTACATGACTACTGGCAAAGCCACAGCTTTGACCATACATACTTTTGTCAGCAAAATAATGTCTCTGCTTTTTAATCTGTTGTTTAAGTTTGTCATAGCTTTCCTTCCAAGGAGCAAACATCTTTTAATTTCATGGCTGTGGTCACCACCCACAGTGATTTTGGAGCCCAAGAAAATAAAATCTGTCACTGCTTTGACTTGTTCCGTGGAACAATTTGCATGAAGTGATGGAACCAGACACCATGAATCTAAGTTTTCTGAATGTTGAGTTTCAAGCCACTTTGATTGGTTTAAATATTTTTATAAACTGTTCCATGAAAAGCACCCATTTAATAGTGGGAATCATATACTAGTATTTTTTAAATTTATTTGTTTTAATTGGAGGCTAATTAGTTTATAATATTGTGGTGGTTTTTGCCACACACTGACATGAATCAGCCATGGATGTACACGTGTTCCCCATCCTGAAGCCCTCTCCCACCTCCTTCCGCATCCTGTCCCTCTGGGTCATCCCAGTGCACCAGCCCCGAGCACCCTGTCTCATGCATCGAACTTGGACTGGCAATCTGTTTCACATATGATAATATACATGTTTCAATGCTATTCTCTCAAATCATCCCACCCTCGCCTTCTCCCACAGAGTCCAAAAGACTGTTCTATACATGTGTATACGCTAGTATTTTTATATGCCCAATCCCTAGTAAAATATGTTAGGCATACTAGTTGAACAAAATGATGAAGTTAAATTGAATTAGAAAAATTCACTGGGGTAGGAAGATTTGAAGTGAGTTATTGCCAGTACAGAGACCCTGTAAGCTATGTAAAAATGTTGAATGAGAAAAATCTCCTTTTATAAGAAAGAATAAAATGCACAATTATATCAAGAAAGTTGAGAAAAGTTATGCCAAGGGCTGCAGGCAGTCTGATGCTCTGAGGAGAGTAGAATTGCCTGTACTGGATAAGGAGTGAAAAGAAAAAAGGTATCCGCTCAGAAGTTACAGTTACAGAACCCGGATGCTCTCAAACTATTATGGTAATCCAGGCAGGGAGGAGGGCCACTTCTGCCATGAGGCAGAGGCTAGATTGTGCTCTTGGAGTCCACAGCAACCCCAGGACAGTCAGCGGGGCCCCCAGAGGGTGATCCCACCTCTCTCATGCTCTTCCTCATCCCACACTCATGGATCTGGTTAAAGCAGGGAGGCAAGAGGCTGGGAAAGACTTTTGAGTAAAACTTTGTCTTAGAAAAAGCCCTAGTTCAGAGATAGTCCCCAGGAGAGTTTTTTCCTAACTGAACTAAAGTCTGATACTCCCATATTTCCAAGTAGCCTAACACACACAAAGAGCCCAGTTTCCCCATGGGAAAAGTAGACTTAGTGCTACTTGCGCTATTTCCCTGAAGTTATTATAAGACCCAGTGACAAAATTAACTACTGGTACATGAAAGTGCTTTGTAAATGTGAACACAGTTCGTGATTACAAGTTTTATTTTTGCCCCTCCTTATGTCTGGACTTAGTGTCCTGGCTTTTAGAATCTGGCACTGTGTAAGTCGAGCGCTGGGGCTGCATAATTAAGGTAGGCTAACTGCTGCAAGCCACAGACCCCAAATCACACTGGCTTATCGTGGCTTATCCCACCTGCTTGCTCATACCACCTCCCATCATGCACCAGCAGGTGATTTTTCATCACAGCTTCTTGTATGTCATGGGTCCACCCAACCCTAGGTTCCTAGAGCCCTCACTTTTCCACCAGCAAAAGAAGAAACAGAGTAGGGACAGTGTTGAGAGAATTTTATGGGCAGGTATGTAACACTTCTACTCACACTGTTGTGTAGAACCAATTACATTGCCGTAGCTACCTACAAAACTGGCCTGGAAATGGTAAGCTTTGGTACCCAGCAGGATGAACAGGACACGAATTGTTGGGAGCTCTAGACACAGACCTCATTCCATAGTTCATGAGGCACTCTATCTATCAGATCTAGGCCCTTAAATCTATTTCTCACTTCCACTGTATAGTCATAAGGGATTTGATTTAGGTCATACCTAAATGGTCTAGCGGTTTTCCCTGTTTTCTTCAATTTCAGTCTGAATTTGGTAATAAGGAGTTCATGATCTGAGCCACAGTCAGCTCCTGGTCTTGTTTTTGTTGACTGTATAGAGCTTCTCGATCTTTTGCTGCAGAGAATATAATTAATCTGATTTTGGTGTTGACCATCTGGTGATGTCCATGTGTAGAGTCTTCCCTTGTGTTGTTGGAAGAGGGGTTTGCTATGACCAGTGCATTTTCTTGGCAAAACTCTATTAGTCTTTGCCCTGCTTCATTCCTCATTCCAAGGCCAAATTTGCATGTTACTCCAGGTGTTTCTTGACTTCCTACTCTTGCATTCCAGTCTCCTATAATGAAAAGGACATCTTTTTTTGGGTGTTAGTTCTAAAAGCTCTTGTAGGTCTTCATAGAACCATTCAACTTCAGCTTCTTCTTTCTCACTTCCACTGTATAATCATAAGGGATTTGATTTAGGTCATACCTGAATGGTCTAGTGGTTTTCCCTACTTTCTTCAATTTAAGTCTGAGTTTGGCAATAAGGAGTTCATGATTTGAGCCACAGTCAGCTCCCAGTCTTGTTTTTATTGATTGTATAGAGCTTCTCCATCTTTAGCTGCAGAGAATATAATCAATCTGATTTTGGTGTTGACCATCTGGTGATGTCCATGTGTAGAGTCTTCTCTTGTGTTGTTGGAAGAGGGTGTTTGCTATGACCAGTGCATTTTCTTGGCAAAACTCTATTAGTCTTTGCCCTGCTTCATTCCGCATTCCAAGGCCAAATTTGCCTGTTACTCCACGTGTTTCTTGACTTCCTACTTTTGCATTCCAGTCCCCTAGAATGAAAAGGACATCTTTTTGGGGTGTTAGTTCTAAAATGTCTTGTAGGTCTTCATAGAACCGTTCAACTTCAATTTCTTCAGCGTTACTGGTTGGGGCATAGACTTGGATTACTGTGATATTGAATGGTTTGCCTTGGAAATGAACAGAGATCATTCTGTCATTTTTGAGATTGCATCCAAATACTGCATTTCGGACTCTTTTGTTGACCATGATGGCTGCTCCATTGCTCATGAGGGATTCCTGCCAGCAGTAGTAGATATAATGGTCATCTGAGTTAAATTCACCCATTCCAGTCCATTTTAGTTCGCTGATTCCTAGAATGTCGACATTCACTCTTGCCATCTCTTGTTTGACCACTTCCAATTTGCCTTGATTCTTGGACCTGACATTCCAGGTTCCTATGCAGTATTCTCTTTACAGCATCGGACCTTGCTTCTATCAACAGTCACATCCACAGCTGGGTGTTGTTTTTGCTCTGGCTCCATCCCTTCATTCTTTCTGAAGTTATTTCTCCACTGATCTCCAGTAGCGTGTCGGACACCTACTGACCTGGAGAGTTCCTCTTTTGGTATCCTATCATTTGCCTTTTCATACTGTTAATGGGGTTCTCAAGGCAAGAATACTGAAGTGGTTTGCCATTCCCTTCTCCAGTGGACCACATTCTGTCAGACCTCTCCACCGAAGGAGGAAAAGGAAGAGAAAAAGAAAAGTAGGAGGGAAAGCAGGAAGGTAGTGGTAGGTAGAGAAGGTTGCGTGGGGGTCATCTATTGGGACTGTGGGAGTCCATAAAGAGACAGTCCCAGAAGAGGCAGGGTCAGGACCACCCTAAGAGCTCAAACAAAGCCCTCCACTTCTTCCATCATCCCAGGCAGTCACCACCACAAAACACTGCAGCCAGGTTGCCTCTGGAAGAGAACTAGAGTCTGTTCTTCAGACTGCTTTTTAATACCCTTTCAGACTGGCCAACCTTTTCGAGAGTCTTCTGGGTCCCAGACTTAGAGGGAGATGGCAATGATCTCAAATGATCCCAACGTTTTGTAAAGGCAGAGGCCTTTAGTTATTTTCCTGACACTCCCATGCTTCAGTCTTTACTCACCTGTGTGCACACGCTCATGGATTCGCAGGTGGGAAGATTTGGCATACGCTTTCCCACAGTTATAGGTGCAGGTGTAGGGCCTCAAAATGTCAGGCCTCTTCTGCAATGGACACCTCTGAATCTTGGGATTCCACTTCTGCATTTCTACAGGTTGTCCTTGGATCAAATGAGAACTGGCAACATACAGAATTCTAGGATATAGCAATGATGCTGAGGAAAGTGGCATCATATAGACTCGGTGGGGAGTGTCTTCATCACTGAGTTTCTTCATCTGACCCCCATAGAGAGTCTGGTCCCCACCGAAGGTCATCTGGCCTCCACAGAGGCTCTGGTCATACTGAGGGTCTTTGTCTGGCTACCCTTGCTGGGGATGGTCAACTTGTTTGCATTAACGGCTGTTGCTTGACAATCAGTGATGAATGTCTTCAGAGTGTCAGTGACATCCATCAACTGGGATGCTGCTGCAGGGTTTCTCTCATCAAAGGAGGTCACCTTGGGGTCCAAAAGAAAGTCACTTTAGTTTTCCAAGGGGCAAAGTAAGGCTTTAACACAGACAAAAACTGTCCCAGGGATGCCAGAACATGCATAAATCATCATTGTGGGCCTCAAAAGATTCATCACCTGCTTCTGCAGGGACTCCTTTTGGCTGATGTCATCTTGGACAGTCAGAGGTACACAGAGCTCTGACTCTGGTGCAGCCGGGCTTCTTGTTTTATATGTCTCATTGATCTCCTGGAGAAACTCCTCAATGTCCTCAAGTGTCGGAAAGTAAGATGTCATAGAAGCCTCTTTGCAGTTGCCTGATAACTGAACTAGATCCTCAATTGTGGGTTTCTGCAAAAAAAGTTGGAAGTTCAGATGTTGTGGTGGTGGTAGGTTAGTCACTAAGTCAGGTCCAACACTTGCAAACCCATGGACTATAACCTGCCAGGCTCCTCTGTCCATGGGATTTTCCAGGCAAGAATCCTGGAGTGGGTAGCCATTTCCTTCTCCAGGGGATCTTCCTGACCCAGAGATAAAACCCAGGTCTCCTACATTGCAGCTACCAGTGAGATGTTGTACCCAGTTCAAATTCTAATTCTACACACCCACCATCACTGGGTGTATAGATTTCCTAACCATCTGGTAGAAAGTTTACAGTTGACTGCAAAAAGCCGTGATGTCAGTAGCCTCACACCTTTGCACCTGTGTGCCTGCTTGTAGCTCTTGTCATACTCTGATCAATCAGTCTGCTCAGTTTTGCCATATCCCCATCTGGTCCCTTTCTCAGCCTGCCTTTCTCAGCAAACTGTCTCAGTGACTGTAGCCTGTATTACCAAATATGATCTCCCATTCTCATCCCTGCCAAGGAAGCCCAGCTCTTCTACATTGTTCTGACTCTCAGAGCAGAGAGACAGTCATGATAATTTGCCCAGGGACTATAATCAAAACTTATCATGATACATCCGTTGAATAAGTAAGTTGAGGACATTTTGAAGTTTTCTTCTAAACAAAATCCATAGAAATGAGAGATGGCCTTAAATCTAACTGTTATATATAATCATGCTTGAACCTAAGTGAAAATTTCCCAGCCACAGTGGAGCAAAGGCCACTGTCACTTGGAGGTGTAAAAATAGGATATGCTCATGAGGCCAATGTCACTGTGGAGACACTCCATCAAGAAGGACCATGAAAACTTATGGATTCTCAGAGATGAAAGCCTCATGGAAAGTCAACTTCTAATGACACCTTAATCTGGCACTTCCTTTCCTCCCATTCTCACTCTTGAAATAGTGTCATGCCAGTCTGCTCCCCTTCCTCCATTACTGAACTGAAACGTCCTGGAGACTAGAGAACTCCTTAGTGAGTTCTGACAGATATAACTGTGATGACCTCAGAGAAAATGGACTTAATGAAGGAATGATTTTCACTCCCCCAGCTCTAGGTCTGCATCCAGCCTCTAAAATCTCAGGATGTGTTTGGGGTGTCAGTCACAACTGTCATCGGTGATGTTATCTACTGTCCTCAAAAGAAGTCACCTTGGGTAAAAAAGGATCTTGCCTAAGTTTCCATGGGGCAAATCAAGGGCTTTAACAAGGGTGTCTGAGGGATGTTAGGACACGTATAAATGGTCACTGTGAGTCCGAAGCCTCTTCACCTGGTTCTGCAGGGGCTCCTTTTGGTTGTCCCCTTCATGCGCAGTCAGGGGTGTACAGAGTTCTGCCTCTGGTGCTGCTGAGGTTTCTGTCCTATATGTGTCATTGAGTTCCTGGAAAAATGCCTCAAGCTCTTCCATTGCTTCAAGGTAAGAGTCTCTTGAAGCCTCTTGGCTATTGCCCAATAGCTGAGCTTCAGTTGTGAAGTCCTGAAAAAAAAAAAAAAAAAAAAGGAAGTTCATGTACCTACCTAGCTCAAATCTCAATTCCACGTTCATGCTTCTCCCTTTCTATTGATCCAATTTTAGTCTAGCCCAAAAGCCTGCAATTGCCTCTTCATTGGCCTCTGTGAATCAGAGGAACCTTCAAGACAGTCAGAGTAATATTTCTAAAATGAAAACTCTTCCCATGCCACCCTATCTATCAGTGAGTGTGTGAATCTAGATGAATGCAAAAATATCCCACCACATAGATATTGTCCCACAGAGTTTTAAAAATCATAATATGATTCATGTTTAAGATTTCAGGACACAAGTAGGCTTGTGAAATGACAACCAAATATATTGCATGGAAAAGGAAACCAAAAAAATCAGGTTAGCTACACTATATCAAGAAAATTCACTGGCCAAAGCTGTTACATGAGAGAAAGAAGGTCATTATATAATGAAAGGGAACAATTAGTCAAGAGATAGACCAACTGTCCCCTGGAAGAGGAAACGACAACCCACTCCAGTATTCTTGCCTGGAGAATCCTAGGGACAGAGGAGCCTGGCTACAGTCTATAGAGTTGCAAAAAATAGTAAGACTGAAGCAACTGAGCACGTGTGCACAGGTGTCCAATAGGCACCTGAAAAGATACTGTTTATTCAGTTCAGTTCAGTCACTTAGTCACTTGCGTCCAATTCTTTGTGATCCCATGAGCCACAGCAAGCCAGGCCTCCCTGTCCATCACCAACTCCCAGAGTTTACCCAAACTCATGTCCATCGAGTCAGTGATGCCATCCAACCATCTCATCCTCTGTCATCCCCTTCTCCTCCTGCCCTCAATCTTTCCCAGCATCAAAGTTTTTTCAAATGAGTCAGCTCTTCACATCAGGTGGCCAAAGTACTGGAGTTTCAGCTTCAGCATTAGTCCTTCCAATGAACATTCAGGACTGATTTCCTTTAGGATGGACTGGTTGGATCTCCTTGTAGTCCAAGGGACTCTCAAGAGTCTTCTCCAACACCACAGTTCAAAAGTATCATTTCTTTGGTGCTCAGCTTTCTT
>SJXQ01002632.1:4093-85937 GCA_006408695.1 Aepyceros melampus
CTCTTCTGCTGACATTCCCCTCCTGCCCTGGGTCAACCCCCATACCTCATGCATGTGTCTCTAATTCTGCTTTCACTGTAAATTTTACTTGTTTATTTGCAGCATGAGACCTTAGCTGTGGCACTGGTGACCTTTGTCGCTGCGTGTGGACTCTCACTGTGGCGCACGGGCTCCAGAGCGTGGGGGCTCCAGCAGTTGTAGCACGTGAGCTCCCTGGTAGCTCCTGTCGCATGTGTGATCTTAGTTCCCCAACCAGGGATCAAACTTGGATCCCCTGCATTGCAAGGTGATTCTTACCCACTGGACCACAAGAGAAGTCCAGCCATACATTTCAGATTCACTGTTGGCTGTCCCTCTCCCCTAGGTAACCTTTCTTGACTCTTTCCAGCCTCCGTCTCTAGCTAGGTGGACCGGGCGGAATACCCGGAACTGCCGATGTACCACGTGTGTATCTCCAGCACTCCACTGCTGCCTTGCAGTGGGGGATTCCAGTGGGACCACCTGTCTGCTCCATTAGCCTATGAATTCCTGAAAGTCAGGAACCTCATTCACATTTACTATTGTGCCCACAGCAGCTAGCATATGGTCCAGTCTCTGTAAATGGTTGTTAAAGGAAGAGGCTATTTTAATAATTGTGGTGCCCCAAGTAGTAGTACAAGTGTCTGGAAATGGTAGGAGCTAGATAAATATTTGCTGGACTGAATTAGTCTGCTCTATTAAAATGGGACTTATGGAGTGTGCAGTAGGGCCTCCCAGGTGGAGCAGTGGTAAAGACTCAGCTTGCCAGTGCGGGAAACACAAGAGACACGGGTTCAACCCCTGGGTTGGGAAGATCCTCTGGAGTAGGAACTGGCAAGCCTCTCCATTATTCTTGCCTAGAAATGCAGCCCATGGAACTGCAAATAGTCATACATGACTGAGCTTGCACACGCATGCACACGCACAATAGCAAGCAGTAGAGTGAACCCGCATACGTATGGCGATGGTGGGGAAGAGTGGAATGAGTTTGAGAGCTTTGAGTCCAGCAGATAGGCAAACAAATTTTTAGGTTATAGCAGTCTTATTTATTTATTCTTTTTGAAGATTGTTGAAGGGATCTAAAATCTTTGCGTTAAAGTCAATTGTATTACATTTGTCCATGGCTAAGGCATTTTATCAATTGGCTTAACCCTGCTAGACTTCCCAATGAGAAGAAGCATCTTCTATTTCGGCTCTCTCATTTTCTGTTGGAAACTCTCTCCTCAATGGTAACCCTGACATATAAACATGGGCCAGCAACCAAAGGCCTGCACACATTCTCAGAAACCTTATGGCCAAACCTCTGTAGCTATCAGTCAGCTCAGTGTCAATGACAGGCTTTCAATTGAGGGGAATCACTGATTTTCAGCTGTAAAATCCTTAATGGTTACTTTATGGGTAAGAAGCTCTTTCTCCACCTTTCAAAAACTTCCTATTGACAGGAATAAAACATGAAGCCTTCTATGTTTTGCTTTCTGACACAAATAGATGTTAGTGGTCATATCCCAAGGTTATTAGAGTTCTTTTTCCCTTTCATATTCTTTCACCACAGTTTTAATGAGAAAACTATTTCCCTGTATAATTTCTCCTCTGACACACAGTAGCTCTAAAAAAAATGTTTTTTTCTGAGTTCGACATCCTATCTGAAAGTAATTTATTTGAATGACTACAAAATTAAATATTTTCAAATTATTTGAAATGTACTTTAATATTTGTAAAGAGGATGAAACCCATGCTAATTGCAGGGCACTTTGTTGAATGCTATATGGTTTTTGGGAATATTCAATAGATTTATGTTTTATATCAAGGATTCCTATATCTTATTTTTAAAAGAATTATTATTTCTTATAGTTTATTTGGATCAGGAATTTGTGAAGGGCTCAGCTGGGGGCATGGGGTATCATGAGATTGCACCAAGGTGTTGACTGAGGACAGCAGTGATCTGAAGGCTAAATTGAGGCTAGAGGCTCAATTTCAGAAATAGTTCACTCATGTGGCCATTGGTCCTGTTGGGAGGGTCTTCTCTCCTCAATGGAGCCCTCTTATTCAGAGAGCTGAATCCAAGAGACGAGTGTAATGCCAGATTCTACTGAATGAGGCAATTTCAAATTTCTACTTAGGTTAGGAGTAGGCGGGAGATAGAAGTAGGCACACATCTCTCAGGATTCAAAAACTGACACTCTTGGAAGGAGTGTCAGAGTCACACACATGCATGCATAGAAGTCTCTGGAAAATATAATCTGCCACAACTGGCACAGCAGAAATTGAAAACCATCACCCTGGAGACTTGAGTAATAAACAAGGTATGACCTCTGCTTTTAGAGAACTTAAAGAGCCTCTTGGTGAAAGTGAAAGAGGAGAGTGAATAAGTTGGTTTAAAGCTCAACATTCAGAAAACGAAGATCATGGCATCCAGTCCCATCACTTCATGGGAAATAGACGGGGAAACAGTGGAAACAGTGTCAGGCTTTATTTTTCTGGGCTCCAAAATCACTGCAGATGGTGACTGCAGCCATGAAATTAAAAGACGCTTCTTGGAAGAAAAGTTTTGACCAACCTAGATAGTATATTCAAAAGCAGAGATATTACTTTGCCGACTAAGGTCCGTATAGTCAAGGCTATGGTTTTTCCAGTAGTCATGTATGGATGTGAGAGTTGGACTGTAAAGAAGGCTGAGTGCCGAAGAATTGATGCTTTTGAACTGTGGTGTTGGAGAAGACTCTTGAGAGTCCCTTGGCTTGCAAGGAGATCCAACCAGTCCATTCTGAAGGAGATCAGCCCAGGGATTTCTTTGGAAGGAATGATGCTAAAGCTGAAGCTCCAGTACTCTGGCCACCTCATGCGAAGAGTTGACTCATTGGAAAGGACTCTGATGCTGGGAGGGATTGGGGGCAGGAGGAGAAGGGGACGACCGAGGATGAGATGGCTGGATGGCATCACTGACTCAATGGGCGTGAGTCTGAGTGAACTTCGGGAGTTGGTGATGGACAGGGAGGCCTGGCGTGCTGCAATTCATGGGGTCGCAAAGAGTCGGACACGACTGAGCAATGAACTGAACTGAACTGATGGTGTAAGGAAATGAGACAAAAAAGGAGGGCGTGAATATTAATTTTATAAGCTGTAATAGAAAGGTTATATGAACCCAGAGAAGGGGGCATCTCTTGAGGTTATGGATAGAAGTCTATCCTAGATAGAGAATTGAAATTTGGCCTTTGAAGTCTAAGTCAGCTAGTTTGAAATAGTTGTAGATGCTTCTTCACTATGGATGTGGGCTCCTAATGTGTTGTCAGAATGCTCTGATACATATAGGCTTTACATATATTATTTAAGTCCAGCTTTGAGAAACAATGTTGCATTTATTATAAATTTCCAATTCTTGTTTTAGTAATGAATTATTATTCATTGGGATATTTCAGCAATTTTTCCTGTGTGTTAAGGTGTGATTTCAGTTTCAGAAGTTTAATTTAGATTTCTTGAAGTGTCTGTAAATTTACATGGATATTGCCTAAAATTCTGCTTGACATTGGAAAGTAGCCAGGATCCTTTATTTATGATCTTTGAAAGATTATGGTTGAGCCTTTTTAAAATGACTAAAGGATTCATTTGGAATTAGTATGTATGCCTTTATTATAAGCCTATTTTTTTTGCTTCCAACTAAAATCCTTTTAAAGTCCAATTCTGTTCTAGTGAATATATATATATTCACATATATATAGATATTCTAATTTTTAAAATCCAAAGGTTAGGTTAAAATAGCCTCAGAATTAAAAAAAAGGTTTATGGTTATAATGCTTCAGTTACTTTTATCAATTCTCAGTAGAATGCAGTGCTTCCTGAGAAGGGAAGCCAAGACAGAGGTATAGAGACTTACCGAGCTCAGAGGGGCCATGTAGCGAACCTCCGTTACTTGGTATTCAGCTGGGAGAAGGCGATGGCACCCGACTCCAGTGCTCTCGCCTGGCAAATCCCATGGATGGAGGAGTCTGGTGGGCTGCAGTCCATGGGGTCGCTAAGAGTTGGACACAACTAAGCGACTTCACTTTCACTTTTCACTCTCCTGCACTGGAGAAGAAATGGCAACCCACTCCAGTGTTCTTGCCTGGAGAATCCCAGGGACGGGGGAGCCTGGTGGGCTGCCATCTATGGGGTCGCACAGAGTCGGACACGACTGAAGCGACTTAGCAGCAGCAGCAGCAGCAGCAGCAGTGCTCAGTTGTGTCCAACTCTTTGAAGCCCCATGGACTGTAGCCCACCAGGCTCCTTTGTCCATGGAATTTTCCAGCAAGAATACTGGAGGAGATTGCCAGTTCCTCTTTCAGGGCATTTTCCCAACCCAGGGGTAGACCCCGAGTCTCCTGCATCTTCGGCATTGCAGGCGTATTCTTTACTGTTGAGCCACTACAGAAGCCCTGTCACTTAGGATTAATATATCATTTCAATATACGTATAATAACTATGACTCCTAACATTATAATCTGATGGAAATCAGATTTATTAAAGGGAAAAGTAGGCTACTGTGATTTTTTTTTTAAATGGATAAAGAAACTACTGAGCATGAATCTTGCAGTAGTAATAACCGGAAAGAGATTCTTGGTTTCTACCAGTGTGGCTAGATATGTTTCTGTATTAGGAGTGAGATTTTCCTTCATGTGGTTAATCACATAATTCATCTAGAACTTGAGGGGATAGGTGAATGGTTGAAAATGTGAGCAAGACATGTAAAATAAAGGGAAATGAATACATACAAGGGCTGGATAGGGAAAGAACTCTTACTTCCATGCACAGAATAATTTATGGAAATAGTCCTTCAACATATACCTGTAAGAGTGAAAACTCTGGGCTAGAGAACTAGTTCAGAAATAAAGGGAAAACCCTATCTTTTGGAATCCTACTTCTCCCCACTGAGTGACAAGAGTATTTTTAGACATACTCTTAGAAAGTTGCTTAGGAGCTGCTGGGATATCCTGAGGAAAATACTACAATTCATGGCTGGGGTAAAAAAAATGTTAGTTGCGAATGAGGATAGTTTTTTGAAAGATCATTAGATGGTTGCCACTTGTGGAGAAGGCTTTTAGAACAGTGCTTTTTATGCTTTGAAGTGTGGGAGCACCAGGTATAATATTTCTAATTAAGTCATGGCAGGAGAGGTGAGCTTTTCTCTGGGTAAACTGATCTGCTTTGTCATTAACACCATGGGCTTCCCAGGTGGCCCAGTGGAAAAGAGTCCGCCTGCCATTGCAGGAGATGTGAGAGACGCAGGTTTGACTCCTGGGTTGGGAAGATCCCCTGGAGCGGGAAATGGCAACCCCCAAGTATTCCTGCCTGGGGAATCCCATGGGCAGAGGAGCCTGCTGGGCTATATATATAGTCCATGGATTCACAGAGTCAGATATGACCGAACAACTGAGCACATTCACACATGCACCAGCAAAGTAACCAACCACACAAGGCACTTTCCCCTAAGAAACTCCTGAAGAGTACATTGTGGCTCACTAAAAACATCAAGTAAGGAGAGTTGGAAAAAACGTACCATTGAAGCTCTATGATGTTTAAGGGTATTTATTAGCATTTCTGCACCAATGAAAGAGGAAAGTTGTTTTTAAATAGTGTAATAAATCTGGGAACTATGTAGACAGTTTGGGCAGTATGTGATGTCAGAGAAAGACTCCTGGTACAATGCTATAAGCTTGCTTGAAGCCCTGCTATGCCCAGCATTGCCACCATCCTCAGTCGAGTTTCTTTCTTTCTACATGCCTTGCACTGCTGTCAGGGTTTTACATGTATTATCTCATTAAACCTATTCAACAGTTTGGGCACCAAGATTTTATCCATTTGGCACTGGTGGTAGTTGCTTTGCTCTCTTTTAGCTACTGGACAGGTGCAGCTCAACTGATGCGTATGCACAGTTAAATCCTCCCAGCTTGAGTTAGTGAAGTAGTCATCTAAGATTGTTCCAGTCTCTGAGTCATGGTCTAGTGCCGGGGTCCAGCCCCGGTGGATCCAGCGTGATTCAAAGTGGAGACGGATAGGCGAGAAAAACACTATTTAGAAATATAAGATTAGGAAATAATAGTATAGTAGGAAAATTTAGGTGGAGAAAAGAAGGCTGAATAATTGGTTTACGTGGAAAGCCAATAAAGTTCCAGACAAGGAGCTTGCACCATCTACATTAGGCCACTGGCATCCGCTTGAATCTCTAAGGGTGCCCCGCCCTGGGCTCCCTTTTGAGTGGATCTTAGAAGCTGGGACAAGAAAGTAGACATGGCGAGCCTCCACGCCCCAGATGGGAATTCAGCCTGAAATTAGAGTGGGAGACACGGGGGAAACCAGTCCAGCAACTGGCTCCCTCCCCTATTGTCCTTCAAGGCCTTTTATGCCTTTTTTTTACATAGATATCAATGGATAATATATAAAATTATGCAGCGTCAGCAGCCCTGACTCTTATCAAAATCAGGCTTTTCTCTCTGCATACCTAGTTGTATTCTCTCTGCATACCTAGTTGTATACACAAGTCTTAGGTGATTTACATCATCTTCCGGCCAAAAGGCCAATTAACATTTTACGGCTCTTTTCTGATAAGGGTTTGTTAACCAGAAGACTTATTTGTGTTAATTAACTCAAAAGTCTAGTGTTGCTAACATAAAAACTACTATATATCTTTTTCCATATCCCGTTTACATTGATTAACATCCTCCCAGGTGCCTAAAAGATAAAGAATAAGGAGGTCTGGCAGAAATCATTGAGTCAACAGTGAAATCCTGTCACCAATAGGATTTTTAGCTCTTAGAAAAGGTTTTGTAACTTTAAGATATTTAAGCTTCATGCCCCTCGCAGCTGGGGGCTGTAAGCAATTCACAAGCTGTAAAAGGTCCAGGAAACCTGTTAGGCAAGTTAGAGCATTTAAGTTAGAGCGTTATCAGAGGGGGTTGAGCTGAAACACGCCTTTCAAATGCAGAAGACTAAAGCCCTAAGTTGACTTTTTCCAGAGAGTGTCAGAAGAGTGGAAGAGCAGGCAGATTCTTATTTTTGGGGTACATGCTTAGGAAACGCCAGGGGGAAAACCTGAGATCTGACTCGTCCTTGCCCATCAAATCTCTGCTGCGTGACCTTGTCACGGGTGGGATTCCTCATGCTGGTCCCAGCAGTCTAGGTCACACAATAGATTACTGATAAGATATATTTGAAACCTTGTTCATAAAATTGACAACAGACCTCAGTTCCATGGTGAGGAATGTAAGATTTTTTTCTTAAGATCTCTGAGATATAAATGGTTAAGGATTATCTAGTGTAACCATCCATTTGATATGTGACAGTAATCATACAGTTACTTTTGAAGTGTGAAGTTGCTATACATATATATATATATATATCCGTTATTGTTGGCTCTTATTAAGGCAGAATTTCTGGCCTATGGCATTCCATAAATAAAAGGAGACTCATTGTGTGCTATTACCCATGTTAGATCTTTATAACATTTACCTCCAAAGTCTATTTCTCATGACTTTATTCTGATGAATCTATTTAAACTGTATCACTCAGTGTCTAATTATGCCTAGTAAATTTTGTGTGAGCTACCGCTTTTTTTCTGAAAACAGCATTATTTAAAAATCTTGTGTGCGTGCATGCTCAGTCACTTCAGTTGTGTCCGGCTCTTTGTGATCCTACAGACAGTAGCCCGCCAGGCTCCTCTCCATGGCATTTCCCAGGCAAGAATACTGAAGTGGGTTGCCGCGCTCTTTTCCAGGGAATATTCCCCACTCAGGGATCAGACCCGTGTCTCCTGTATCTCCTGCATTGAAAGTAGATTCTTTACCACTGATTCACCAGAATAACTGTTTCAGTTAAGTGTCATAAGTGCGTATGTTCACCTTTGTAAGTTATGTTAGAAAAGAAACACCAAAATAATTATTATTAAATCCTATGGTTTTATAAATGTGAATGTGAAGTGGATTCAAATATTGGACATTTCATTGACAAATGAAAGGTAAACTAGATATTTAAGACATGAAGCAACAGGGAAAAAGTGTTGAAGACTTCTTTGTGTCTGTAAATATGATTATCTTTTTCAGGAAAATAAAAATTTCCTAGTATCTATCGCGGATCTTTTCAAGCTTTAATGCAAATCTTCTCTTAAGACCAACCTTTAGACAGTGTTATGTAAGCATTAGAATAAGGAGTTCACGGAGGGAAACGCAACACTGGTTCTCTGTCCTCATTTGCCTTTCAGAATTCCTTGTGGTGGCCTTTTTAAAATAGAGGTATCCTGCCCTAAACCTTTTAGATTCAAGTTCATGCTTAATCTACATGGGGCTACATGGAGCCTGGAGACCTCTATTGTTTTAGATCTCCACATATGAATTGGATGTGTTAATCAGCAGTGGCAATGAAATGTTTGGGAAACTAAAGGTAAGGTCTTCCAAAGCAAGAAAAATTTTGGTGGAAAGTATTTGAACCTATTTGAAAGGAGATTGACTATTTGACCCTATTTGAAAGGAGATTGACTAAAACGCTGATTCTGGAGAGTATGTTGACTAGCATGCTACCTTCCAGACTGCCTGCCCCAGTAAATTTTACTGCCTTCACAACTCTCCCTTCTCATTCCTCATGTAATCTACAAAGAGCATATATGCTTTGATATTGATGTAATGAGGTTCTGAAAGCCAGATGGTCCTGTTTCTTCACTGAAGTAAATGAAGTATATTGAATATAAAGAATATAGGTGTAAAAGGAACAAGAAGGGGAAAGTGAAACAGGTAAAACTGAACGAAGGTGTCAGATAGTAGTAGGGAACAACCCAATGATCTTCATGACTTCAGTTTATGTACTATTGATATTTTATTGTTGGTTAGCTAGAGCTGCTCTTTATTAATTCAACTCATCATCAGGACCATGTGTTTCTGTCCTACTTTTAGAGACTTAAGGTTGACAGTGATAGGAGTCATTGGTATTTCCACTGTGGCTCTGCCCCCTGCACTACTGTAGAAAAGTTCAAGCCACATGAACCCCGTGGTCCCCATTAGTCAGTCCTGTATGGAGCTCTCTGCCCTTCTCTGCCCTGGTCACAGCAATGTTAGTTTTGTTTTATTTATTTATTTATTTTAACACACAGGCAAAGGCAAAGTACTTTAATTGAAAAGATCCTTATTTTTCTAAAATAGGAGAAAGTGCATACTAAATTTTAAAAATCAACGTAAATAGCTATGTTCTGTACAGATGGAAAATTGAGTAGAGGATCTCTGAGAAAATACTCAGTGAAAAAGTACACTTGCTTTGAGGAATGACAAAAGCAATGGCCTCTCTTCCTGAGCTGGACAGCAAACTGGCAGGACATGCTCCCACCTTCTCGGAACAAGAGTCAGATTAAAGTCACTTTAGTTTTGGGTGAGATGGCTCAGGGGAAAATACCATCCACACTGAATCTTATTCTCAGCTGGTGTCTCTGTATTCTGTTCCATTTACTCAAAACTGGCCTGGCACTCTTTGCTCAGTCTTTTATGACTGACCGTCCATTCATTCTGCCTGCTGTCTTAGGATAGACTCTTTAAATAGTCAGGCAAATGGAAGGCACCGTTTGGTCACTTCTAGTTTTTGTTTTCCAAATATCTGGTTTTGCACACAATGTCCTTGAAAGACAAAGCATCACAGAAGGCCATTGATGTTTATGAAATATTTTTGCTCATTTGTAGTTCGCACTTGACCATTTCCAATACTCACTAAAACCCATGTGCTTAATCCCGTTGGTGATACATTTCATTCCACTCATTTGAACAAGGTGTATATACATTAGAAGTAGAAATGGGACTATTATTCAATACGTTAGCAATTATGAGATTAAAAAGAAGGGAAAATACTTAAATGGTCTTTTGGGGGAAAATACCCAGCCAATCACAAAATGGATAGATTTGTATAAAGAGGTTTCAAGGAAAGGCCTATAGATAGGAAAAAAAAAAAAACTCTTTGGAGATAGGAAAAAAAAAAACTCTTTGGTTAAAGTGTCTGAGAAATGTGTTACTTCTCTGGCTTTGTTTGTTTGTTAAGTAATTGCTCAGCTCAACACCTGGGTAGGCTTTGCCATGATTGGGAATTTAGTCCTTAGCTTTACAGATTGAAGATATCAATATAATTAGAGTTGATGAGACTCGTGGAGTCTGATTCATGTTAACTAAATACACAAAATAGTCAAATATAAACTATATGTCATAATGAAAATTGGAATTTATAATTACTGTTTCTTGAGTGCTTAGTGTAGTAATAATTATAATCAAAGGTCCTTCACATACTGGGGTGTATATGTTGACAAAGAACATATATTTGGAATCAGATAGCCGTAGGGTTCAATCTTGTCCAGACTCCTTCTAGCGTTGTAAGCTTGGGTTTCTTCGTCTGTGATGCAGGGATAATAGTATCAACTCAGAAGATTGATCGAATGTGTGCAAAGCACTAAGCATAGTCCCTGGCACATAATAAGCATGCAGGTAACTTATCTGCTATTGTCATCATCATGTCAGCTTCCTCCTCGTGATCTTCCTACTCGTCATCAGCAACATTATCAAACAAATGCTATTCTCTGCAATTCAAAGCCCATTTCTTTCCACATGATTGTTCTGCCTGCAGGAGTTGGGTTGACTAGCTAGCACAATTGTCTCTAGAGGAAATCCTACACAAGAAATCAAAGTATAATCAGAAGGCAGTTCAGACAGAATACAATCAGATAAAGAGAAATCAACCTAATAATCAGAATGTTCTTGCTCCCAACTCTAGTTGCCTGATATATAGCTGTCTCCACAATGGGGAAATCCAACCATTCAAACCCAATAATTGGGTTAACTTCTTAGGACTATTTCAATCATTTTAATTGTTCTTGCTTGTTTCTAATAAAGTATGTTGGGAGGACTTTGTGCGTTGGGATCATATGGGAGCACATTTGAACTGCAGAATTTTAGCCCAGTCCAATACTTGGTGAATTAGAATTTCCAGTTTAACCAGTGTGCCTATTAATTCAAATGAGCCAATCAAGTGTGAAAAGTATTATGATGAGATACTCCTCAGTCTTTGACATAGAAACCTGGTCTCATCCACACATATATACTAGTGAGTCGATTCTCACTAGTTTCCCTCCCACAAGATAATCTTATTCTCAGGTAATCTTATATGTAAGCCATCTACATTACAGTATCCGTTTTTTCCCCCTCCATCACTATGCCAAAAAAAAAAAAAAAAAAAAAACCTTAAAATCAACAACAAAAATGTTGTATGAAAGAGACTAAATAAGAAAACATTTTTTTCTGAGTCTTTGTTTAAAAATGTTTCTGTCACTCAAGCTCTGGATCTTGGCAGATGGCCTCATTTATATTTAAGGGAAAAGATAGTTTTATATTCTTTCGTTCCAGTTATTAGCGTTTGCTTTTGCACAGGGTGATTTTTTTTTTTTCACTCTTTGAAGTCTTTTGCTCTCTCATGCACCCCCCACCTCCGTTTTTGTTCCTCTGCTATGATTTCTCAATCACTGCTGCTGAAATAGCTCCATGTCAGCTTGACATTGAACAACTGGAAACCTGGCAATTATTTTGGAAATTCTTGGTCTTTAGTTTTTCCCAACAGAACATAGATGCTTTTGTGTTTGCAACCACTGATAAGTGGATATGCAATAAGCCAATAGTTCTTTTTCAAATCCATGTGGATTAAAAAAAAAAATTCTTTAATCATGATCTACAATGAGTTTGATCCCTAAAAAAGAAAGTCCATGCCAAGGCTGTCTTGAAGACTTTGGAGGCACCTGATGAGCCCATTCTTTGTAGAAATATCCTCTCTATAGCCCATCAAGATTCCACCTATCTACTCTCTTCCATGAATTAGTGGAACTGAAAATTACCATATGTAAACATGTTTTTTCCCAGATTTTTTCTCTCTGCTAAATTCAAATACAGGGATATGTGTGAGCAAATTGGAGGTCCTTTTTGGTCTCCAGGTTCCTAGAGTGCAAACACACACTCTATAATTTGTGTATTTGTGTTATACATGCATGAATCTTGACCTTATTTAAATGGAATCATGAAGAGCCATTTCCCCAGCATTGTACATGAAAGCTTTCTCCAAATGTCTTAGATTATTTTTCAGATCCAAAATCCAATCTCTCATTATTGTAAAAGGAAACAGAAGGTAATTTTCCCTTGTTTTACCAAGCTTTGTAGTTTAGAGAGGTAAAAATACTTACCTAAGTCTAACTGAAAGAAATCAAGGACTAAACAATTGTAATCCAAGTGTCTTATGTTCTGAGCCATTGCTTCATTAAATAGCCCATATCATAGCAATTGGATGGCAAATTTAAAACTTAACTAATTTGTTATTTAAGAAAACCAGTGAGGGATTACTGATTTATTTTACTAGGCTTATCCTCCCATTTAGCAATTCCATTTAGTGACTAAGACTCTTTTTTTTCTTCATGTTGTCAGAAGGGCCAAGAAAATAAAAATATTTTCAGCTCTAAAGATTTCAGCAAGGGAGGCTGTAACTTAGTTATGCGACATGTATTCAATTAGCTTGTGAAATCTTATCTCTTCTACCAGTAAAAAGGGCTTAAAAATAAAGCATTAAAATTCCTAAAGGAGCAAGAGGGTGTTTTTGGCAATAGGGTGCCTCAGCTGAAAGAGCGCTTAGTAGCCCCAAACGGTACTTTTGTCATTTTGTTTTCCTTTTGAAGAGGTGCTGTGAGCTTCAGGGAGGAGCTGGAGGCTGCATTTCTCAGGGTGCTCAGGGCTGAAATGTCATTTGCTTCTTGTTCCTTTCTCTACACTTACCAACTGGCCTTGTAAGAAGAACTCTATGAGAGTCTTTCTTGTGATAGATACCATTTTTTTCCTTCATGTTTCATCTGTCCCCTTATTTTTGTACATTTTTATCCTTTTTCATGGTTTTTGTGTTGCTGATTATTCTGTTGCCGTCTAAACCAGGCAATGAGAGCTTTTTGTGAAGTGGAAGAACTCCAAGGTCTCTATCAGTTCTAAAATAATAGTTAGTTGTGACCTAATATGTGATTAACTCAGCACAGCTGCTAACTCGGCATTTTCAGTCCAGTGGTAAATTGATATTTTCCTAATCAGAAAATGTATCACCTTCATGGGAATGCCAGTGCGCTTTGCTTGACATTCAGGGCCTTCAAAGATCCAGTTCTTAATGACTCTACCTTCCTTATTGGTGGTTGATTTTCTGTCGCTAAGTTGTGTCCAACTCCTTGTGACCCCATGGACTGCAGCATACCAGGATTCCCCTCCTTCATTATCTCCCAGAGTTTGCTCAAACTCACGTACATTGAGTTGGTGATGCCATCCAACCATCTCATCCTCATATTGGTCATTAAACCTCAACTGTACCCCTTTGTTCAGCAAGTTAAGTCTATAAACTTTTCCCAAGGCTCCACTCTCCTGATTATTGTGGTTTGCTAACGTCATTTCCTTCTATGGAGATATCCTCCTTTTACATTTCTGCTTTTCCAACTCTTACCTGCTTTCCAGGAGCCAGGCCAAACACTAATATCTCAGAATATTTTCTTCCGTAATCTTCTCTGATGTCCCTAAATAGAAATAAACTCTCTTTTATTTTTGCAATGTAAATATTATTCAAGATACCTCCTTACCCTTTGTAAGTCTGGTTTTCTTAGGTTAATATTTTATTTGAGAAACATTCAGTTTGTCCTTACTACTTCATGATTGAAACATATTACACTTCTGTGCAGCTTCCTTATAGAGGACCCTGTCAAAAATATGAGAAAATTTATAGCTTCTATTGACTTTTCCATAGCCGTTCACCTAGTGGGGCAAGACTTTGCTGGGGAGTGAGCTTCATGAAATCAACACAGATTCCAAATTTCTGCTCTTTGGAGTGAAAATGAATTTTCATATCACCTCAGGTCACAATCTATCTCTTTGCTTTTCTAGCACGTATCTCTTAGCACCTCTCACCTTTTGGCCTTAAATTCCTTCAAGATCTCACATGGACAAGGTTCTCAGAAAATGCTAGCTAAGTGCAGGGTTACAGAGTGACTTGGGGTATACAGTATCTTAAAACATAGAGTTGAATATTTAAAATACTCATAAAATATGAGTATGGACTATAAAAAAAAAATATATACTCTGTTTTTCTTCCTAGTAGGTCAAGTTAAAGGCTACTGGTAAACAGGACATTTCAGGTAGAAGACAATATGTTCCAGAATGTTATCTGATCAAAACATTTCCTACACATTTGAAAAATGGTGGACTGAATGGACTTAATGGGTTTTTATCCATAGTATGCTAAGAATTTATTCAAATTTATTCAAATCAATATCCATCAGAATGCAGTCTCCCAGTATGGGATATTTTGACTAAAGGAATGAGAGTAAAAAAGAAAAAAGAGGAGAAGATATGGTTATAAAATAGTCTAGTGAACAACCTTAGTGATAGCCTTGATCTTTGTAACACCTGAAAAGGTATTAAAGACAAGATGGTCTCTAAGATTCTAAAAGGGAGTGAGACAGAGCTCCTAAATACCTGGAGATTTGATACCCTAGGCTTGTGTGTCCACTACTGGAAATCACTGTCTTAGTGCCTCGCAAGTGCCTGGTGCTCTTCCTAAAGGAAGGGTCTCATATCTCCCATGTGTGCTGGAAGAGAAATAAAAGTTGGGAGCTATGATTTATAAGACCTTCATCTGAAAGAGAAGGCATGGAAGGAAAGTTGCACACTTTCTAAGTTGCAGAGCAAGATCTGAAATCCAGGTCTCTTGGTTGCCCAACCCAGTGCCGTTGGCTCAGCACCGCACTTTCCAGTTAATAGCTCCCTTCTGTCCCATGGCCTCCCCTGACAACTCTCACCACCTTTTTAAATAGGGGCATTTCCAAATCTATGTTTGCAGGAGACTTTGTGATCCATGCACCTTATGTTACACTGTTGGGTCACATATGAGAGACAGTGGATGCCCATGAAAAAATATCCGTGTAATACACCCAGGGCTTCCCAGGTGGCTCAGTGGTAAAGAGTCTGCCTGCAATGCAGTAGATGTGGTTTCAATCCCTGGGTTGGGGAAATCCCTTGGAAAAGGAACTAGCAATCCGCTACTGTATTCTTGCCTGGGAAATCCCACAGACAGACAAGCCTGGTGGGCTACAGTCCATGAGGTCACGAAAGAATCAAACAGGATATAACGGTGAAATAACAAAGTACACTATAAGACATGGACACACACTAAAATGCTGAACAGCTACAGTGGGATACCCTGAACAATCAGATAAGGGCTTATTGTTTACTTTTTTCCATTCAGTCTCACCAGCTAGCTCAGCCACTGTTTGGCAGGGGCAGCATCCTACGGTGATTGTCATTTTGACGGTGAAGTGAGTAATTTCTTGGTGCCGTATGAAATATCAAGGTCAGAGAAACTAGAAGATAATATATGGCAAAACAGGAGTGAGTCACCAGGTGACCGCTGAGGCTGCTCTCTGTGATGTCCTGAATGGGAGCTCTTTCCGGAGCAGTAAAGGCTTTGGAAACCGATTTTTCTTCCAAAGCCATCGTTATTGTTTTGTTCCCCACAGGCACCTTTTTTCTTTAAGATGTAAACACTCTCTGGATGCTGCATGAATCCATCTTAATTTCTTGCAAAGGAGTTTTGTTAAACTATTTTTATTTCAGAGTTTGTGGTAGGCAAACTGCCTTTTTTTTTTCTCGTAGGAAAAGAATCCTGGGTGCCTGTTCCTATGGAGGTTTGGTGTAAAAATAATAATAAAATAGCATAAAGCTCAGGGTGTGTGTTTGTGTGCGTATAAGGAGAGGAAACGTTTAAGTATAAGAGTTAGCCAGTCCCGGTCTTCCTCCCCTCATACTTTACACAGACTCCCGCTGGTAACCAATTGAAATATAAGCCCACCAGTGTCATTTTAATTATTTTCAGTAACCACATTTGAAAAGTAAAAAGAATCAGGTGAAATTACTTTTAATAGATTTTATTTAACCCAGAACATCCAAACTATTATCAGACCAACATATATTAATAGACAAATGATTCAGTTCAGTTCAGTCGCGCAGTCGTGTCCGACTCTTTGCGACCCCATGAATCGCAGCACGCCAGGCCTCCCTGTCCATCACCAACTCCCGGAGTTCACTCAGACTCACGTCCATTGAGTCTGTGATGCCATCCAGCCATCTCATCCTCGGTCGTCCCTTTCTCCTCCTGCCCCCAATCCCTCCCAGCATCAGGGTCTTTTCCAATGAGTCAACTCTTCGCATAAGGTGCCCAAAGTACTGGAGCTTCAGTTTTAGCATCATTCCTTCCAAAGAAATCCCAGGGTTGATCTCCTTCAGAATGACTGGTTGGATCTCCTTGCAGTCCAAGGGACTCTCAAGAGTCTTCTCCAACACCACAGTTCAAAAGCATCAATTCTTCGGCGCTCAGCCTTCTTCACAGTCCAACTCTCACATCCATACATGACCACAGGAAAAACCATAGCCTTGACTAGACGGACCTTAGTCGGCAAAGTAATGTCTCTGCTTTTGAATATACTATCTAGGTTGGTCATAACTTTTCTTCCAAGGAGTAAGCGCCTTTTAATTTCATGGCTGCAGTCACCATCTGCAGTGATTTTGGAGCCCAAAAAAACAAAGTCTGACACTGTTTCTACTGTTTCCCCATCTATTTCCCATGAAGTGATGGGGCCAGATGCCATGATCTTCGTTTTCTGAATGTTGAGCTTCAAGCCAACTTTTCCACTCTCCTCTTTCACTTTCAACAAGAGGCTTTTTAGCTCCTCCTCACTTTCTGCCATAAGGGTGGTGTCATCTGCATATCTGAGATTATTGATATTTCTCCCAGCAATCTTGATTCCAGCTTGTGTTTCTTCCAGTCCAGCATTTCTCATGATGTACTCTGCATATAAGTTAAATAAGCAGGGTGACAATATACAGCCTTGACGTACTCCTTTTCCTATTTGGAACCAGTCTGTTGTTCCATGTCCAGTTCTAACTGTTGCTTCCTGACCTGCATACAGATTTCTCAAGAGGCAGGTCAGGTGGTCTGGTATTCCCATCTCTTTCAGAATTTTCCACAGTTTACTGTGATCCACACAGTCAAAGGCTTTGGCATAGTCAATAAAGCAGAAATAGATGTTTTTCTGGAACTCTCTTGCTTTTTCCATGATCCAGCGGATGTTGGCAATTTGATCTCTGGTTCCTCTGCCTTTTCTAAAACCAGCTTGAACATCAGGGAGTTCACGGTTCACATATTGCTGAAGTCTGGCTTGGAGAATTTTGAGCATTACTTTACTAGCATGTGAGATGAGTGCAATTGTGCGGTAGTTGGAGCATTCTTTGGCATTGCCTTTCTTTGGAATTGGGATGAAAACTGACCTTTTCCAGTCCTGTGGCCACTGCTGAGTTTTCCAGATTTGCTGGCAAATTGAGTGCAGCACTTTCACAGCATCATCTTTCAGGATTTGAAACAGCTCAACGGGAATTCCATCACCTCCACTAGCTTTGTTCGTAGTGATGCTTTCTAAGGCCCACTTGACTTCACATTCCAAGATGTCTGGCTCTAGATTAGTCAACACATCATCATGATTATCTGGGTCATGAAGATCTTTTTTGTACAGTTCTTCCGTGTATTCTTGCCACCTCTTCTTAATATCTTCTGCTTCTGTTAGGTCCAGACCATTTCTGTCCTTTATCGAGCCCATCCTTGCATGAAATGTTCTCTTGGTATCTCTAATTTTCTTGAAGAGATCTCTAGTCTTTCCCATTCTGTTCTTTTCCTCTATTTCTTTACATTGATTGCTGAAGAAGGCTTTCTTATCTCTTCTTGCTATTCTTTGGAACTCTGCATTCAGATGCTTATATCTTTCCTTTTCTCCTTTGCTTTTTGCTTCTCTTCTTTTCATAGCTATTTGTAAGGCCTCCCCAGACAGCCATTTTGCCTTTTTGCATTTCTTTTCCATGGGGATGGTCTTGATCCCTATCTCCTGTACAATGACAAATGATTACTAAACTATTTTATGTGAGTTTTTTACATTAAGTTTAAGTCCAGTATACATTCTATATATATGTATATGTAAACCATGTCAGTTCAGACAACCCACATTACCATGCAGGGTATCTACTAGACAGCCCAGTTATAAAATAAAATTAAAAAATAAACTTGCTCATATGGCATTTAAAATAGTTCATTATCTGTTTGCTGTTATTATTATTATTTTTTAACTTCCTATGCCCCTGCACCCTCTGTATTCCACTTCATTGGGTTTCTTCTCATTTCTTCTCATTTCCTGAACCTAATATAAACTTTCATCTCTTCGTGTCTGTAGCATCCTTTGCCTCCCTGTAGTTTGTCCTTATTTTGAAACATGTCCCAGGCTTGGAGGTAGCCTAGTAAGGATTTTCATGGGGTTTGATTGAGATTCATTTCCAGCTTCATTGCCGAGTAATTGGATGAATTGAAGAATATTATTTAGCCTCTTTGAACTCCGTGTTCCCTATGTTTAAAACTAGAATAGTAGCTGTGTGTATGAGCTTGAGTGTGTATGTCTTTGTGTATGACTGTCAGAAACAGAGTGGAAGGGAGGGAGAGAGAGAGAACAGATGAAAGGAATGCAAACCAAATAGGAAATGCATAGTACAGCTGCTGGCACATAGCAATGAAAATGCCCTCCGCTTTCCTAGTTACTTTCCAAGTTGCTTCTGTGTGTAGCACAGCCATCCTTGTCTGCCAGCAGCATCTGAGGTACTTTACTAAGCCTCTCCTTTATACTTTGCAGTCTCTTCACCTGCAATATCCGAGACCCACCTTTAACAACCCATGTTCAGTCTTTGCTCCCCAGTTACTGTTATCATACCCTTTGCTTCTTTCCTCCTGCCAAAACACCAACAGCACAATGGACAGCTGCTCCTAGGAAATGAGTGAGCCCGGAGCCAAGTGGGGCAGTATAGGTGCCCTTCCACTGAGGATGAGAGCCAGTGTGCTACCACCGAAATCTCGGCCCAGCTCAGAGTGACAGCGCAGCCGCTTCTGAGCCTGGTAGTAACAGTTTCCTAGGCAACCAGTACACACTACCATGGGAGAAACGAAGGGAAAAAAAGGCAAAACCTACATCATTTCTACAGTTTTCAATATTTGTGTGCATGTGCTAGAACTATTGAAAATATATGGATAACTGAACATATGTTTCATTATTTCATGTCATGGTGGTTATGGACTCTGTCCTATCTCTAATAAAATTGCTAGTGAATAACTAGTAATGGTATTGTATGTGAAATTGGATCTTTCTGGCAGAGGAAGGTTTATAATTTTTTGAATAGCAGACTCACCCATTTTATGTTAGATTTAATCTTGCTTTGATGTGTATTGATCTTTTCTGAATAGTATTTTAAATTTCCTTTTCTAATTCCTTGTTGCAATTGAGATCTGTATTTTGTATGCAGAAATCTCACCAAATCACCTTATTAATTCTAATGGTTTCAATGTGGTTTCTTTAGGGTTTTCTACATATATGTAATCAAGTAATCTGAAAATAATGAGAGTTTTAATTTTTTATTTCTTTATAACCAGTGTTTCTCTCACTTTAATAGGGACTAAGACTCTTGCTACTACAATGGTGAATAAAGTAGAGATAGTAGACAGTCTTGACCCATTCTCAAAATGTCAGGAGAAATCTTAAAAATTTATCCTGAAGCATAAAATTTCTATAGTTTTTTTTTTTAATAGATAAACTCTTCTATTCCTGCTTTGCTAAGAGGGTATTTTAAAATTATGAATGGAGATAGATTTTTGTCTTATTCCAAATTTGTTTTGAGAGTTTTGAAAAATCATGAATGGAGCTATAATTTTATCAAAGGCTTCTTTTGTATCTACTAAAATAGATATTTGATGTTTTAAATTGACTTTAGTTGGTAACTCAATATTTCATTTCTGGAATGAACCCCATTGGTTATAATGTATTATCTTTTTATGAATCATTGGATTAATTTAGCTAATGCTTATTTTATTTAGGACTTCTGTAATGATGTTCATGCAGAGTCTTGCTGATATATATATACAAACACACATATATTTTTTAATAATATTTGTTGCAGATTTGAAGATCAAGATCATTGTAATCTCATAAAACAAGTGTGCATTGCTCTTTGGCTCTATAAGGTATTATCATCGTGTCCATCCATCCATTTATCCATCCCTTCATTCATTCCAAAAATGTTTATTGAAGGGAAATATAGTATAATGGGGCTTCCCTGGCGGCTCAGATGGTAGAGAATCTGCCTACAATCTGGGAGACCTGGGTTTGATCCCTGGGTTGGAAAGGTACCCTGGAGCGGGGGCATGGCAACCCACTCTAGTATTCTTGCTTGGAGAATCCCCGTGGACAGAGGAACCTGGTGGGCTACAGGCCATGGGGTTGCAAAGAGTTACACACGACTAAGCAACTAAGTAGAAATAGCATAGTGCATAAAAGTATAAATTCTAGGCTACCTAGGTTTGGATCCTTTTTTAAAAACTTAGTCTGACTATTTTAGTCATCTATTGCTATCTGACAAGTTGCCATAAACTTAGTGGCTTAAAGCAACACATTTATTACCCCACAGTTTCAATGGGTCAAAAATCTGGGACTATCTTAGCTGGATGCTCTGCTTCAGGGTCTCTCACAAGGATACAGTCAAAGTATTGGCCTGGCTAAGGGACTTTTTTGAGGCTTACCTGGGAAGGGATCTGCTTCCAAGTTTATGTAACTGTTGGCAGGATGCAGTTTCTTGAAGGTCATTGGTCTGAGGATTCAATGCATTGATAACTGTAGGGTGCAATCCACCCTTAGTTTTTTGCCATGTGGGCCTCTCCATAGGGCAGCTTACTTAATCAAAGCTAGAAATAAGAAAATCTGTTAGGGAGATAGAAGTTTCGGCAGCTTACTTAATCAAAGCTAGAAATAAGAAAATCTGTTAGGGAGATAGAAGTTTCAATATAAAGAAACATAATCACCTTTTCCTGCATGTTATTGATTAAAAACAGTGAATAGCTCTTACTCACTCTCAAAAGGAATTAAACAAGCCATGCATAGAAGGAGGTGTAAGTAATTGTGGGCTGTCATAGAGTTGGCCCACCATAGTGTGCTAGACAGATTATTTAGGGTCTTCATCTACTAAACGAAAATAATAATGGAGTCATTACAAATATTAGATACTTTAATATTAGTAAGGCATCTAGAATAGTGCCTGACACGTAGTAAGTGTCACGTTAGAGTCTATTAATATGTGAAGTGCCAAGCACAGTTCCACATGTGGGGGACATAGCACTGAACAACAGGGATAGATTGTCATGAAGTTTGCAATCTAGTGAAGAAAAGCAAAAGACAAACATGTAAGTATAAATTGAGTGTTCGTATTGGAGAAGGAAATGGCACCCCACTCCAGTGTTCTTGCCTGGAGAATCCCAGGGACGGGGGAGCCTGGTGGGCTGCTGTCTATGGGGTCACAGAGTCGGNTCTCAAAAATATACAAGCAGCTTATGCAGCTCAATTCCAGAAAAATAAATGACCCAATCAAAAAATGGGCCCAAGAACTGAATAGACACTTCTCCAAAGAAGACATACAAATGGCTAACAAACCCATGAAAAGATGCTCAACATCACTCATTATCAGAGAAAGGAGTGAAATTCTTAAGATGAGAATGCATTGACTTTAGGAACCACATGGAACCTTGGTTTGCAACTGTACATCAGAACTTATATATATTCATGGTAGTTATCCAGAGATGACAGTTTATTCTCACGTGGCTGGGCCCTTGTATGCAAAACACAACTGTGTAGCATCGTCATAGAAAATGTGCAGAATACTGGGGTCATGCTCAACAGGGACAGTTAAATGGTTAAATGCTTTATAGTGTTGGAAACCGGAATCTGAGTGGTACCTGTATGTTTATCATAGTTTTAAGTTAAATTTGGTTGCAACAAATAGCAAATATTACTACAATGATGTTGAAAGTCCCTTATTTATTTTCTAAGCCACTCATAATTTAATTACTTGTTATGAAATGACTCAAAGCCTAACTTGTATTTTTTTCTAGCCTATATCTGAATAGTTTTTACCTCATTCTAATCAGAATACAAATGCGATTGCTTCTTTCTTATTATTCACCCAATGTTTAATAAGTGGTAGCTCTTCTAAGTGACCAGTAATCACCAGGGCTTCAATTCTTAGTGATTATCTAGTCTTCCACTGTGTTAGTAAAAAGAAAAAAAATGTATTTGTTCTTATTCTCTTGGGGACTTGGTTATTTTGTTTGCTTGTTTGCTACTCAAAAATTGGATGATGCAAATTCTTCTGAACTGATACATTTTTCTTCCTTTAACTTATTTTTAGAAAGAATTACCAAGAGTATATAGGTTGGTCCAATGATCTAAACATTTTCATGGAATTTTATTCCAAACCACATTGGCTAAGATGCCTTTTTTGATAGTGACACAAAGACATTACCTTGCCCACAGATTTCATTTTTTATGCCCTTATTCCCATACACTTAGCTTTATAGCCTAGAAGCAATATATTTGGGTGGGTACCCAATTCTATTACTTGATAGTGGTATGACCTTGGGCAGATGGCAGATAATATACCTGCTTAGTTGCTCAGCTTCCTCATCTGTAAAATGAGGATAATAATAAGAGTATCCATCTTACAGGCTTTTTCTCAATTAATCTGAGTGTTACATACATGATGGGGGCTCCGTAAATATCAGCTATGATTATTTTCATGTGTTCCTAGGTCAGATCAGACCTTGCTCATCCACACTTGGACAGGAATTTGCCTGAAACATTAGCAGCAGCTCTGAGTAGCGTGGCATCGTCTAGCACTGCAGATAAGAACACGTAGCGAAATGGAAGGCACACACAAGCCACCTATGGACCTGCTCCTGACTTTTATTCATCCCACACATTGTTGCTGTTATTTTATTTATAATTAAAAATGGCTAACTTTTGGCATGTTTGAAATTTAACCTAAAATCTGAGTTCATGGTTTCTCTTAAGAAAAGAATTGAAAAATAAAGCAAAACCAGGATGTTTTGCCTTCTGGCAACCATCAGCTAGAGCAGAGTAGCAGCTACTTTTTTTAGAGGAGGTTCTGAAAAGGACCATGTGTCCCCTGAGCGCCACACCTGCTTCCTCCCCTGTTGCTTACGCCTTGCCTGTTTTGCTCCTTTACTCCACCTTCCTGGCTTCTAGAACATTTCAATTTGCCTCTACCAGCACAAGGATTGAGAGTCTCAAGATCAAAAGAACCAGGTTATTATAATTGCTCTGGACTACTCTCTAATTAAAATCCGAATAACTTGACTGATAATTTCCCTCACGGGGAACAACAGAGTGTGTTTTACACCAGGTCCTTGGGTATCTCGTTAGGAGAGATGCTTGGTTTGTTTTTACCTTGGCTTTCAGCCCACAGACATGTTTACCTCTGTAAGAAATGTGAGTTGAGAGAGTTACAGGAATAGTTCAGTTCAGTTCAGTCGCTCAGTCGTGTTGACTCTTTGCGCCCCATGAATCGCAGCACGCCAGGTCTCCCTGTCCATCACCAACTCCCGGAGTTCACCCAGACTCGCGTCCATCGAGTCAGTGATGCCATCCAGCCATCTCATCCTCTGTCGTCCCCTTCTCCTCCTGCCCCCAATCCCTCCCAACATCAGGGTCTTTTCCAATGAGTCAACTCTTCACATGAGGTGGCCAAAGTACTGGAATTTCAGCTTTAGCATCAGTCCTTCCAAAGAACACCCAGGGCTGATCTCCTTCAGAATGGACTGGTTGGATCTCCTTGCAGGCCAAGGGACTCTCAAGAGTCTTCTCCAACACCACAGTTCAAAAGCATCAATTCTTTGGCACTCAGCTAAACTACTACAAGGAATAGTAGATTATCTCAAATGCTACAGCAAAGAGTCTGTGAATTCTTTCTCCAAAGGCTGAAAATGGTTACTTCTAAACAGTGGGGAATCCATACTAACAGCACTAAGCTTCTATTTTTATGCCTGGAAGAGTTTTTGAAGCCATTACTCCATGCTCTCCAGTCTTTTAATGCATGATTCATTCACAATACAGATTGGAAATGGCGGAGATTGGTATTATGGAAGAGGTGTATGTATTACCATAGCACTAGCCGACCACAGAATTGTATGAGAGATTATTAGACCAACGCTAATTGGCTCCTTCAGATTTTTGAGAATGAGTCTTTAGGTTTCCAGTGAGTTCTGCATTTTACCTTGTTCACATGTGGTAATTAACAGAGGAGGGAACTATTGTACCTTCATATGAAGCCTGCAACCTTGATTCACATGTCCTGGGGTCTAGTGACAACTGTGTATCATTGTTTCTCATTATGCTAGGAGTTACTAGCTGAGCACTGTAGACAGGAGAAAACAGTGATGAAACTTTGGGACTGGAGTTCAACAGACAGGAGTTTTAGTCCTGGCACTGCTACTTATCTGTATGATTTGGGGTAATTTAAATTCTCTTGAACTCAACTTTCTCATATGTAAAATGGGATAATATTAGTAGCTCCCTCTTGCGTGGAGGGAGCTTGCAAAATAATTCATATTAAACATTCAGAACATAAATAAGCACTTAATAAGTATTGTTGACTATGGCTTCCTCATTGTAATCATTCAGCATAATGATTAACTTTCTATGAGTAGTAAATGCAAGTGACATGGTTCTTGCTCTCATGGATCTGAGACTCTAGTTGGATTTAAACTGTCCAAAATGTGTGTGTGTGTGTGTGTGTGTGTGTGTATGTTAATATAGAATAGCTATTGAGAATGAGATTGTCTGATCATGAATCTCTACCTAACCTCTTAATTCTCTTTAGAATATAAAGCACCTTAGTAAACATTCTATTGCTCAGTTTAATGGGAATAATAAAAAAGAGCTAACTTCTAGTGTTTGGCCCAAAGTAAAGCAATAATTATAATAATGAAGATGAAGGGAAAAATAGCTTACATTGATCACATGCATTCCATTTATCATTTAATCATATTTATTCTATGTAGTTACCATTAATTGATGTAGTAACTTTTACCTGAATTAATTTATTCAGATCTCACATTCACCTATAAGGTAGTAATTAGTCCCATTTTGTAGATGAGGAAACTCAGGCATTAGAAGAGACACACACTCGGGAAATATCAGTTGCTGCTGTGGCATCATTAATAAAGTGAACGTCTCTCCACATCACATTATTAGGTTCACACCATTGTTTTCATTCCTTCTCAGTAATTCCACGGTGTCTCCATACTTGATCAAGCTTTCTGTTGGTGGAAATCATTATGACATTTACATAAAGAGCCAGTTTTGAAAACCATCTCATTTTATTTGAGAGGCTGTCTGCTTGTTTATGTTAGCTGTGAAATAAATTCCATATCCTTCTGTACACTTGACAGATTTAACTGAAGATTTCAGACAGTGAAGCTGTCAGGCTAACCCTGGAGACCAGGAGTGAGAATTTTGGACAATGCACGTTGGCCAGGATAGGGTTATGTTACTCAGAGACTAGGTGAAGGGAAGATTTTCAACCTGTAAATTTTTGTCTATCATGTGTCGACTATACCTGTGAAGAAAAGCACAGGGGACACCGTGCTGAGCTGAATCGACTGAGGGACCTTGTACACAAGCCGAGTCTGACGTTCTCAGTTGACGTGCTTTTCAATCACTGAGAAAGTGTGTTGCTTCCACTGCCTGGGTCATTCTACACTGCCAAGTCTGTGACCAGATATCTCCTTCTCAGGGAGTCCTTCTTGTCCAGATTATTTATAATTGCACCTCCTCTGTTTATCCTCAGGCATTTCGTATCACTGTTCCCTGCTTTATTTTCCTTCAGAACACTTACCTCTACTTACACACTGTCCATTTTACCTCTTTCTTGTCTGTTCCCCTGTCAGCGGTATTCTGGAACCTGCTTATACTACTTCTCAAATAAATAAAATATTCAGGAATTTGCAAATTGGTTGTCAAACTGATCATAGTCAGAATATATACTGGTACACAACTACCATCCCTTAAATGTAAGCTCCTTGAGAGAACGCATTTTTGTTCGTTTCATCCACTGCTGCATCCCCTTTAACTAAAAATGTGCTTTACACACTGTATTTAAAAAGTATTTCCTGGAAGAAGTCTAGAACAAATGTGTGAGTGAGTGTACAAACTTCCATTTTATCCATGCTTCATATATGATCTGTGCTCTATCAAGAACTTAAAAAAAAATATTTTTATTGTGGCAAAAGTCACATAATAAAAAAAATACTGTTTTAACCATATTTAACTGTACAGTTCAGTAACATTCTAAAGACTTTTTATATATCTCATTACAATCTTAATACCGGGAGGTGGTATGTACCCCTACAGTGTTATTATCCTGCATTCACAAGTGCAGAAACTGTGAAGCCAAGAGGTTTGTCAGCTTCTCCAAGGTCATGTGGGGGTAAATGGTAGAAACAGAGTGAGGAGGAGGAGAAGAAAGAGAAGGATAAAAAGAAGGAGGAAAGGAAGAGAAGAGGAAGAGATTAATGGCAGCAAGCACTCACATTACACTTAGCTATGTGTCAGGTACTATTCTAGTATTTTATATACAAATAACAATTAATGCATCTTATGAGATAGGTGCTAATATTATTATCCCCATTTTACAGCTGAGGAAACAGAGGCACACAAAGCTTAGGTCCCTCGTCAAAGAGCATATAATACACCTTCTTAGAGCTGAGACTTGAATGCAGGATATAAGGCAGTGCTGAAATCCACAGTTTTTAACTGTTCTGCTTTATTGTCGGTTGATTGACTTGTCCTACACCAGAGCTCCCGGTTTCAATGACTGGACCTACTAGGGGATTTGTTCATTCTGGTGGGACTTAATCTCTTGTTTTTTATACCTCATAGATTTTGCAGGTTGCCTTGTCTCGAATGGACTTTCTAACCACTGTGTGTTGATGAATTTGACTCATTGCCTCCTCTCTTGTATCAAATGAGACTGAAGTTCTGGGAATTATCCTGAATTCCTTTGCTTTCTGAAAGGTTGCTTGTGCTTCCTTCTGTTGATTCCACTCTCCTAATCTTCAACCTAATCCTGGGTGGATTAAGCAAAGAGCAGTAAAGGTTAAGAGAGTGATGACTTGTAAATGAAGTAGAATGAAAAGAAGAAAAAAGCGCCACCTGAAAGACTTCCTTCTTTTTGATCAAGACATCAATATAACCGTTACATGAATTCCCTTTGAAAAAATGTTTCATTTTTGTTTTATCATCCTACTTCAAAGAATAGAGAAGGCAATAGGAACCCACTTCAGAAGCAGAGCTAAGATTGTTGCTGAACCCACTTCCCAGAGGAATCTGAATTTAGGATGAGGTCTTCTTTCTAATGTTCTAAATGTACGTTAGTGGGGTAAGCTGTCTGCAAAACTACTTGTCTGGTGAAGAGAAATAAACTTGAAGTTTCTACTTATTTTGTGGGCCACTAAAAGTTGTCACCCGCCAGAAGAGTCCTGGACTTCTTAGGACATATTCCAGGAGTTGATAGATTTAGGTATCAAGGTTCCATCTGTCAGCAGCTCTGGTGAACTTTCTGGACCTCAATTTCCTTGTTTGCCAATGTACTTGTAAAATCATCCTCTGAGTTTAAGTATCATTCAGAATTGTTTCATCTCTAAAATTTTTCCCAATGAAACCTCACCCACCTAGTTGCTCCGTCTCACCCAGCTATTCTTTAATGGCGTCAGTCCCTCCACGCTTCCCCTGACCCCCTCCTTTCTAGTATCAGACTCTTCTTGTTACCACTTTTTGTCTCATCCAATTTCTACTTTCATTGCTGTTTCTACTTCTCTCTTAGACTCTCTCTGAGAACAGTGGTAGTTAACTCGTATTTCTCTGGACTCTCCCACAGCTTTTAAAATGATGCCAGTTACATAGGAAATAGCTGTTGAATGACACTGAAGATGATAGAATAGTGAATCAGAACATTTAACACTGTTCTCACCAGTTCTGTGGGATTTCCTTTTGTGAAAATAAAAACAAGCAAATGAACCAAAAGTGTATAATACTTTCTAAAAATGATTGTATAAGTAACGTTTTGTTTCCTCAACTCTGTTGTTGACGTTGGGAAAGCCTTTTTATGAAGTCATTCTACTGGATGTTTTATTGATACATATTAAAGTTATTAATTAAACACATGAATGCTTAAAATGAATGCCTTGTAGTCTTGTGAAATGGCTGTGACTGGGTAATTCAATGCATTAGGTGTTATTAGGAGAAAAAGTAATGCTGCTCTGGCAGAAGAATTAAGTACTCCAGATTTGAAGATCATATTTGCAGATGACTTGAGTATTAAAACTTCCATACAATTATTTTCTTATTTAATATTTTCAAGCCTTGTAACAATCAATGCCAGGAAAAACAGACAAGAGAGCTGAGATCTGTTAAAATGCTCCACAGTGCATATATTAAGGAGAATATTTTGACTGAATAGTTCATTTATCTATTTTTAAAATGTAAGTATGAAGGCAACCAGTTTAAGTGAATGACTGTGCACCCGTAATAGCCTATGCTATTTCAGGAAGGGACAAAGGTGGTGTTAGCTCATCCTGGATCAGGTGAAGCGAGGACAAGTATAAATAGCTCATCATCCTAGTCTTCCAGCATCTTCAGAATTGAACCTCTTGGTAGACTCTTTATTGGCCTTCCATTATGGAATCTAAATGAGTGTTCATGGAATTGGCCCCAAACAAATGACTTCCTAAAATGGGACATGAATCCAAGTATCATCATGGTGTTTTTAGCCACTCAGATATTGAAATAGTTTCCTGATAGTTTAAAAAACTCAGGAAGACTCTTCATTTCTTCTACCATGTTTCTGTTCTAGCTATTATATCCTATATTGAAAAAGGATTATAGGGAAAAAAGAAACCCTATGAGTCTTCCATTCCCTTTCTTTTTTTACCCTCTCACATTCTCTCCTTCTGGTCTATTAATAAGTGCCTTTTAAATAAGTATCTGTAAAAGAAGTTACATTGATGTTTTAAAGCGTTCAGAAATCTTCACCTTCAGGAGTCAAACTTGTCATGAGTTAATTTTCTCATTGATTTAAATCAGAGCATAAAAGAGTACTGCTGGTAACAAGAGTTAAATTTACTACTACAGAGAATTATAAATGCCCTGTGTTTTTGAAAATTATGTAGTATGGGTTGCATACAAATTACACTTCTTTTTCCAAGAGGATGTTTCCTCTTGGTTCATTTTTCAAGATGTTTCAATTTTTCACATTCCAGGGTGGACTGAGAGCAGCAAAATATTGATTACAATCCTCTTGTTCTAGGAGCAATTCGCTTACCACTTTTGAAAAGCAAGGACTTATATTAACAAGAGCATGACTGTTTCTATAGCATTCTTATATTCTTATGGTAAATCATTTGAAGGAAATACAGTAAGAACCACAAAAGAGGAAATATGTTCAAGTCTTTGTGTTGGACATAAAAAAGCTTGGTCAGTACCTGGGGAAAAGAGTACTGCCATGTTTCTGCTTTAGAATTTTTTGCTATCATAGTTTATGGATTAATCTCTTTCTAAGACCTGTAAGAGCAGAAAAAAAGCATTGTGATTTATGATAGAATTGCTATTAGGAGTCATCCATCTTTCAAGCAAGGATAATAGCTATTGCTTTTTGAGGATATACTGTTTATCCAGCAAATGGGACTTATTGGATAATAGGATTTTTACAACAGGCATATAAGGGCGTTTTTATGGGTTTAACCATTTCACAAAGAACCTGACAGTAGTCAGTTGACTGGTACAGGGTCTCTTGCAGAGCTCTTAAATAACTGAGCAGGGATTTGAACTGTCTTCAGGGCCACCTTCATTGGTGGTCACAAAGGGTCCCTACTCTCAGAAGTGTTTAATGCTAAGCTGTAAGTGGCTTAAAATTTATAGTTCTTTTGAATAAGGTGTCCTGAAGGACTTTCCAGGTGGATCAGCGGTAAAGAATCCACCTGCAATGCAGGAGACATGGGTTCAGTCCCTGGGTTGGGAAGATCCCCTGGCAAAGGAAAGGACAACTCATTCCAGTATTCTTGCCTGGGAAATCCATGGACAGAGGAACCTGGTGGGCTACAGTCCATGGGAGGTCACAAAGAGTTGGACATGACTGAGTGACTGTCAGACTTCTCCATCATTACCCGCCTGTCTTGGGTGGCCCCACACGGCATGGCTTAGTTTCATTGAGTTAGACAAGGCTGTGGTCCATGTGATCAGATTGGCTAGTTTTCTGTGATTATGGTTTCAGTGTGTCTGCCCTCTGATGCCCTCTTGCAACACCTACTGTCATACATGGGATTCTCTTACCTTGGACGTGGGGTATCTCTTCATTTCTGCTCCAGCAAAGCGCAGCCACTGCTCCTTACCTTGGACGAGGGGTATCTCCTCACGGCTGCCCCTCCTGACCTTGAACTTGGAGTAGCTCCTCTTGGCCCTCCTGCACTTGCGCAGCTGCCGCTCCTTGGCCGTGGGGTCTTATGTGCAGAGTACATCATGAGAAACGCTGGGCTGGAAGAACCACAAGCTGGAATCAAGATTGCTGGGAGAAATACCAATAACCTCAGATATGCAGATGACACCACCCTTATGGCAGAAAGTGAAGAGGAACTAAAAAGCCTCTTGAGGAAAGTCAAGAGGAGAGTGAAAAAGTTGTCTTAAACCTCAACATTCAGAAAATGAAGATTATGGCATCTGGTCCCATCACTTCATGGCAAATAGATGGGAAAACAGGAACTGGTTTTATTTTTGGGGGCTCCCAAATCACTGCAGATGGTGACTGCAGCCATGAAATTAAAAAACACTTACTCCTTGGAAGAAAAGTTATGACAAACCTAGATAGCATATTCAAAAGCAGAGACATTACTTTGCCAACTAAGGTCTGTCTAGTCAAGGCTATGGCTTTTGCAGTGGTCATTTATGGATGTGAGAGTTGGACTGTGAAGAAGGCTGAGTGCTGAAGAATTGATGCTTTTGAACTGTGGTGTTGGAGAAGACTCTTGAGAGTCCCTTGGACTGCAAGGAGATCCAACCAGTCCACTCTAAAAGAGATCAGTCCTGGATGTTCTTTGGAAGGAATGATGCTAAAGCTGAAGCTCCAGTACTTTGGCCACGTCATGCGAAGAGTTGACTCATTGGAAAAGACCCTGATGCTGGGAGGGATTGGGGGCAGGAGGAGAAGTGGATGACCGAGGATGAGATGGCTGGATGGCATCATGGACTCAATGGACGTGAGTCTGAGTGAACTCTGGGAGTTGGTGATGGACAGGGAGGCCTGGCGTGCTGCGATTCATGGGGTCGCAAAGAGTCGGACACGACTGAGCGACTGAACTGAACTGAGTGACTAAGCAACAGCAACACAAGGTGTCCTTAGTTTTCAGTTTGTGCTGAGCTTTGCAAGTTCCTTAGCTAATCATCTCTCTCTAGGTATAGAGCTTATTGCATTTCATCATACCTCTCCCAGAGATGAATTTTCCATTACAAAAACAGCCTCAGCAGGAATAGTTACTACCTGCTCTCTACCAACGCTGTGACAGCATAGTTTGGTGCACTTTGCCTGGCCCACACAGGTAGATTTGATATCTGAATTGATTGCTAGATTGAACCCCTGGCAATGATGAATATCTGAAAGATCACCTCTTAGCTTTCTGATTACTAATTGCCAGAGAGAAGGAAACACAATTATTTCATATATTTTACTAACCTGCTTTGGCTTTTCATTTCTGCTAAACATTTTAAGTTTTATTTATATTACTAAACATGGAGACATCTTCCTTCTCCATCATGTTCTAACATGTTTCATTCTATTTTGGGCCTATATAAGGTACATTGACTATCTAAAATTAATACCAATATTCATTAGTATTACTTTGAAGCAATTTGTGTTTGAATGTGATTTGAAGCAATGTGGTTTGAAGCAATTTTTTCTACTAACTCAAAATTTTCACAATCTAAACTAAGAATATTGGATTTAAAGTCAGGAGCTGACTGATAGAATGACATTTATGTTTTCTCAAATTTTTTTTTGTTTATCTTCAAACATTCAGTAATTAATTCTTCAATTTAAGTGTTGAAGAAATGGTATGCTGTATTTTCACATTTACTTTTATGAAACCCTGAATTAATTTTTTGTTTCAAGCCGTTTTTATGACAGTTACCATCAGGGTTTTGAATTGTGACAGTTTCTTTTCATTAAAAATATAGATCCTTCCTTTTTATTTTAAAATGTCCTCTAGTACCATCACATATTGCCAGACCTTTGGGGAAGTATTAGAAGTAATCCAATCCAATCCCCTTGCTTCACAGGTGAAGAAATTCATGTCCAGAAAGGCATATAAGAGTTGTTTAAGGTTGCAGAGCCAAATAGTGATAGAGAAAGACCACTACACAAATTCCTCTGAATTTAAATCCAAGAGTCTTTTATTATACCACATAAGTCTCTTTTGATGCCTGAAATCACTAAGATTTCTTTTTTAATTTTTTATCTATGATAAATATTTATACAGCCTTAAGTCTTACATTAAAGCTTAGCTTATCCAGTCCCTATGAATATGAAAATCAGAAATCTGGAGAGGAATATTAGCTTTTCAGTAAAAGGGTAAGAGTGTTTTTTAAGTTCTCAATGTTGTGTCAGGAAAAAAAATTTTTTTTCCATTTTTCCAATTAAATTCTTTTAGCAACAATAATGCCCTTTGAATTACTTTGATAATTTTATAACCATGTAATGCATTTTATAACAAACAAATTGCCTAGTAAAGATGTTGGTGAAACTCTTGCCCAATTAAGTATACTGTGAAAAAGAAACCCAGTTAAATCTGGTGCTATATTAAGGAGTGCCAGCAAGGCAGCCCTGTTGAAAGATACTTTTTCCCACCAGGATCCTGGGTTTTTGCTGGGGGGAAATTGAAATTCATTTCCAGTAAAGGCAAATTTTCAATTCTGGTTGGGATCCTTGGAAATACGGAGACTGACTCCAAACTGCCACGTTATTACTATCAACGTATTTTTCTTTTTAAATCTGTCCTCCTAAATTATTTTCCCAGGATGCAATATAATTCTGCTGACCAGGCTGGGTAATTTACAGTAGCCAATTACAAGACTTTTACGTGACAATTTGTCCTGTATATGCTTTGGATATAAGTTTTCATTCAGTATTTCTTAGCAATACCCAGCACAGGAGGAGGTTTCAGGATGGGGAACACATGTACACCTGTGGCTGATTCATGTCAATGTATGGGAAAACCACTACAATATTATGAAGTAATTAGCTTCCAATTAAAATAAATAAATACATTTAAAAAGAGAGAAATACCCAGAACAGAATCCTTCAAAAAGATCCCATTTTCCTGTTTCTCCATAACTGGTTTTCCTAACATTTATGGATTCACTTTTACTCTGCAAGGGACTTTTTAATGTTATGCAGAGTCATTACCCATCACGGAATAACTTTTTGTTCCTTATCCTGCTATCCTTCCCCCAAGAATAAAGATAGTCCTGAGGAAAAGAACCTAAGATAAGTGGAATCGAGAGCTACGATTCAAACACTGTTTATCCTTTGAAATCCCAAACCCATAGGAACTCACTATTCTTAATGAGTTTTCATTTCTGCCCACCACCCCTAATAAGCAGCCAGACAGCTGCGTGTGTTGCCAGTCCGCCAGTAGGAGGCAGCCTGGTAGCGGAACAGCTCTAGGTATGAACTGAACTCTGCTGCTGCTGCTGCTTAGCCACTCAGTTGTGGCTGACTCTTTGTGACCCAATGGACTGTAGCCCACCAGGCTCCTCTGTCCATGGGATTTTTCAGGCAAAAATACTGGAGTGGGTTGACATTTCTCTTCCGGGGATCTTCCCAACCCAGGGATCAAACTAGAGTCTCTTGTCTCTCCTACACTGAAGGTGGATTCTTTACCCACTGAACCACCCGGGAAGCCCCTTCACTCTGCTGCTTGCCTACTGTCCTGTCAAGACCTTACCCAAGTTAGTTAACCCCCCTGAGCCTCAGTAAATTTTTGAAATAGAGATAGTAATATGAGAATAATTTATAAGGTATTTTCTGTATACAGATGGGTTATTGGGTGATACATGAGATGACAATGAAACAAGATAATTCTAGAACTAAGATTCTTCACTTCTAGTGACCGTTTTTCAAGCAGTCCAATTCAAAGGCTGCATTCAGCATAGAGAGAGAGAGAGAGAGAGATGAGCAACCAAAGATGGGTTGCTTTGACCCTGAGAAAGGTTTGGAATTGCCATCTGCAGAAAAGCATGCCCATGGATTCCAAATAATTTTCTATTCACTGGCCATATTGAAAACCTGGTGGAACTTCATCCCTACTTAATCCCTTGATTTTAGTCTCAGCAATATGTGTTTGGTGAGTAGGGATATTTGTGGTCAAGGCATTCTTTTGATTTCATGGAATTAAAATGTTTCAGAACTCCATAATCATTTGTCCAGCACTCAAGGCAGAATCTTGTGGAGTATGTTCCAAGTACAAAAGTCCCTGTGAATTCCACTGGACCATAGGACGTGGTTTTATATCCAAGCTGACCTGGTAGAATCACTAGAGAGGCTCTTGGCTGTGTCCATGTAGGGGCCATCTCTTGGCCTCAGCTTCACAGAATGGTTCACATTCCTAGCAACTACCTGAATACCCAGATATGTACATTTGAGGCATGCGTGTGTTCATCAGTGTTCTGAAACAGTTCAAGGTGAGAGCACACACTTTATATACAATTCAACATTGACTTATAAGTATCATAAATTAATCAGTCTCTTCATGGGAAGGATTTTTTGGACGATTCCCAGTATTGACTTTCTAAGATAGTTTTGAGGATGAAGTGAAGTGAAGTTGCTCAGTCGAGTCCGACTCTTTGCCACCCCATGGACTGTAGCCCACCAGGCTCCTCCGTCCATGGGATTCTCCAGGCAAGAATATTGGAGTGGGTTGCCATTTCCTTCTCCAGGTGATCTTCCTGACCCAGGGATAGAACCCAGGTCTCCCGCATTGCAGGCAGAGGTTTTAACCTCTGAGCCACCAGGGAAGCTTAATGTATACATATAAGTATGAAGACAGTTTATGACACTTAGTTAACCAACATTTCCCTTCTTCCCACATGTTACATTAATGTACCTAAAGCCACAGGATTCTTCTTTTGAACAACAGATAAGACCAACTGAAGAGAAGATAAATGCCCATTTATTCAAGAGTTGACAGACATCAGGGACTAAAGCTCTGATTATCAATTGGGGGAGATTGTGCCCCTTAGGGAACATTCGACAATACTAATGACTTCTAAAAATTTTCATTACTCATATCTATTGGGTAGATACTGTTGAACATTCTATAGTATGCAGGTTAGCCCCCTCTTCCCACAAACAAATATTGTTCAACTCAAAATGTCACTCATGACATGGTTAAGAAACCCTGAACAAATATAATTGGTTTTGATTTTTGGTTCTTATAAACACTGTCTGAAGTGGATTCTGCTGTTATCCTCATTTTACAGCAGCAGACACTGTAGCAATGAGAGATCAAGAGCTTGTCCAAGATCCCAGAGCTAGTGGGGGAAGACAGACTTCAATTCATCTAGAATTCACGCCTCTATCCCTGCCTTCTTAGGGCAAAGTCAGAATTAGAATTCTTTGCTGCTACCATTCATTGTTGCCTTTGGATGAAAGTATTATTACATTGAATCACTATAACATATAAAGTGTGAATGAGTTTCTCAGTTCAGTTCAGTCACTAGTCGTGTCCGACTCTTTGTGACCCCGTAAACAGCAGCATGCCAGGCCTCCCTGTCCATCACCAACTCCCAGAGTTCACTCACATTCATGCCCATCGAGTCGGTGATGCCATCCAGCCATCTCATCCTCTCTTGTCCCCTTCTCCTCCTGCCCCTAATCCCTCCCAGCATCAGAGTCTTTTCCAATGAGTCAGCTCTTTGCATCAGGTGGCCAAAATACTGGAGTTTCACCTTCAATATCACTCTTTCCAATGAACACCCAGGACTGATTTCCTTTAAGAAGGACCTATTGGATCTCCTTGTAGTCCAAGGGACTCTCAAGAGTCTTCTCCAACACCACAGTTCAAAAGCATCAATTCTTCGGCACTCAGCTTTCTTTGTAGTCCAACTCTCACATCCATACGTGACCACTGGAAAAACCATAGCTTTGACTAGATGGACCTTTGTTGGCAAGGTAATGTCTCTGCTTTTGAATATACTATCTAAGTTGGTCATAATGTTCCTTCCAAGGAGAAAGTATCTTTTAACTTCATGGCTTCAGTCTGTCTGCAGTGATTTTGGAGCCCCCAAAATAATGTCAGCCACTGTTTCCACTGTTTCCCCATCGATTTGCCATGAAGTGATGGGACTGGATGCCATGATCTTCGTTTTCTGAATGTTGAGCTTTAAGCCAACTTTTGCACTCTCCTCTTTCACTTTCATCAAGAAGCTCTTTAGTTTGTCTTCATTTTCTGCTCTAAGGGTGGTGTCATCTGCATATCCGAGGTTATTGATATTTCTCCAGGCAACCTTGATTCCAGCTTGTATTTCATCCAGCCCAGTGTTTATCATGATGTACTCTGCATGTAAGTTAAATAAGCAGGGTGACAATATACAGCCTTGATGGTATCCTTTTCCTATTTGGAACCAGTCTGTTGTTCCATGTCAGGTTCTAACTGTTGCTTCCTGACCTGCATACAGATTTCTCAAGAGGCAGGTCAGGTGGTCTGGTATTCCCATCTCTTTGAATTTTCCACAGTTTATGTGATCCACACAGTCAAAGGCTTTGGCATAGTCAGAAAAGCAGAAATAGATGTTTTTCTGGAACTCTCTGGCTTTTTCAATGATCCGGCAAATGTTGGCAATTTGATCTCTGGTTCCTCTGCCTTTTCTAAAACCAGCTTGAACATCTGGAAGTTCACAATTCATGTATTGCTGAAGCCTGGCTTGGAGAATTTTTAGCATTACTTTACTAGCGTGTGAGATGAGTGCAATCGTGCGGTAGTTTGAGCATTCTTTGGCATTGCCTTTCTTTGGGATTGGAATGAAAACTGACCTTTTCCAGCCCTGTGGCCACTGCTGAGTTTTCCAAGTTTGCTGGCATATTGAGTGCCGCACTTTCACAGCATCATCTTTCAGGATTTGAAACAGCTCAACTGGAATTCCATCACCTCCACTAGCTTTGTTCATAGTGATACTTCTTAAGGCCCACTTGACTTCACATTCCAGGATGTCTGGCTCTAGTTGAGTGATCACACCATCGTGATTATCTGGGTCATGAAGAACTTTTTTATATAGTTCTTTTGTGTATTCTTGCCACCTCTTCTTAATATCTTCTGCTTCTGTTAGGTCCATACCATTTCTGTCCTTTATTGAGCCCATCTTTGCATGAAATGTTCCCTTGATATCTCTAATTTTCTTGAAGAGATCTCTAGTCTTTCCTATTCTATTGTTGTCCTCTATTTCTTTGCATAGATCAGTGAGAAAGCCTTTCTTACCTCTCCTTGCTATTCTTTGGAACTCTACATTCATATGCTTATATCTTTCCTTTCCTCCTTTGCTTTACGCTTCTCTTCTTTTCACAGCTATAAAGAGTTTTTAATTTTCTCCTTTTTGTATGTGAGCAGACAAAATAATGCCCGTATTTAATAGTTGTGGCTCCAGGAGAAGGCAGTGGCACCCCACTCCAGTGCTCTTGCCTGGAAAATCCCATGGACGGAGGAGGCTGGTAGGCTGTAGTCCATTGGGTCACTAAGGGTCGGACACGACTGAGTGACTGCACTTTCCATTTCACTTTCATGCATTGGAGAAGGAAATGGCAACCCACTCCAGTGTTCTTGCCTGGAGAATCCCAGGGATGGGGGAGCCTGGTGGGCTGCTGTCTATGGGGTCACACAGAGTTGGACACGACTGAAGTGACTTAGCAGCAGCAGCAGGATGCCAATAAATTCATTTTCATGAGAGGTGCACTAGTGGTGAGGTTTGCTGCTCTTGTTGGGTGTCAGTCAGATGGAATCTTGTTACAGTTTTCTGTGTTGTTTTGAAGTTCCTCTTGCTATTCAGTGGTAATGTGTCTGTTAGTAAAGATTTATGGTCCTATCCTTTTAGGAGAGAATATTCACACTCTGATTTTGCCTTTTGTGGCTTACATGCATTATCACTAAAGTACATTATCATTTTTTATCTGGTGTCAGGGAGGATTTTATTGTCTTCTAAGTTAGGCGGTGTGCTCCAGGGAAGAAAGGGATTAGGGCTCCTCAGGGCTAATAGGACTGATTTTGTTCCACTGTTTTTCCTGCCAGTCAAAAAGAAATAGGGGATAATAGAAACTCATCAGTTGCTATTTGCAAAACTGTTTACTTTCCTTGAATGTTTCAGTCCCTTGTTGACATGAGCGTTGACCGCATTTTGCCACAGTGGATGATTTATTTTCCATGAGGTGCCTTTTTCAGCAGCCACTGCGGAGTGTTCTGAATTATTCCAGACTCTATCTGGATAAAAATAAATGCTCTCGTTTCCTCTGATGGACGTTTCGTTTTGCTCACAAAAGTGATGATTGACTTTGATCTTTCCCAAACCCACGATATGGGTCCCCCGGTCAATGTTTGAACAAAATGTAAAAAAATATCATAAACAAGCAAAAACCCCACAGAAGTAAAGTGGTCTACCTTGGCTCTTCCAGGTCTGAGCCATCAGTTAAATCAGTCCTTAGACTCTCTGAAGAGTAGGAGTTTTAGAAAATGAGTTTCTATCTAAATAAAAAGGAAAGAGGACCACAATGGTGACATCTTAATAAATTCATTAAGAGCAAAGGAGACCAGACTTATTCTCTCGTCTACATCTACACAGTGATGAAAATCACCAACATGAATTAAAGGATGAAATGAAGAAGTGAAGTGGGGGGGGGCAGGTGGCATTGATCACATTTTGACTTTCGTCATAACTTTAAAAGAAAGTTGCCACAGACTCTTCCACCATACATCCCCTTGCACCTCTCCTTTACATTTGTTTCTTAAGGAGAAATATCTCATTCTCTGGTTTATTTCTTAGATCAGATTCCTGGAGGAAAAGATTCTGGTTGGTTCTACCATGATTTTAAGCCACACTATTTCATAGATCGGGGACTTGCCAGGTTGCACAGTAGTAAAGAATCTGCCTGCTAATGCCAGAGAAGGCAGTGGCAGCCCACTCCAGTGTTCTTGACTGGAGAATCCCAGGGACAGCGGAGCCTGGTAGGCTGCCGTCTATGGGGTCGCGCAGTGTTGGATATGACTGATGTGACTTAGCAGCAGCAGCAGCCTGCCAGTGCAAGAGACACAAGTTTGATATCTGGGTCGGGATGTTCTGCTGGAGAAGAAAATAACAACCCACTCCAAGATTCTTGCCTGGAGAATCCAATGAACAGAGGAGCCTGGCAGGCTACTGTCCATGGGATCACAAAGAGTCAGACACAGCTGAGCACACACACACACACACACACACACACACACACACACATAGATTTAATAGATCACTGCTCATTCTGTGTGTTGACTGCTATTAGTTTTTATGTTTTCCCTGCTTCACATTGAGGGGTAGAGCCAGGGCAGGGTCACCTCATCTAAAGTGAGCTTGTCCCTTTCACAGAATGCTTGACTGGACAATTTCCCTTCAAAGGGACTGTGGGCAGGATGACTGAAAAACTATAATCAAGATATGATTAAAATAAAAAAATGATCAACTAAGCAGGAAAAGTGGGTAGGCAGATTGAGTGACCGAGTGGAGGTAATTTTTCTGCAGTGGAAGAGATCTCCATGGTATAAGAAGCCCCAGCCGTGTGCTGTGTTTCTGACATTAGGGAGAAGGGTTTGAGATGTGAATGCAAGTCTTGACCATATTCGTTGCTGTGACTAACATGATATTATTGTGGTTGAAACTAACAGTAGAAAATGCTTTGAGCAGGAAAGCTATAGTGGAGGAGAGATATCTTCTGCCCTACAAAAGGACAGGGTCCCCATGATGTACACATCTAAGTGTGTTTGCAAAGCTGCCCCCAGGTTTCTCCTGTCTAAACTATCAAGTTACTCTGTGTTGCCCAATTTAGGATAATTCCAGGTGACCAGGCTCACAAGAGTAGATATTACAGGATTTCAACTCTAATTTTAATGACATACTAAATTATATTATATCCAAAAATACCTTTTTCTGCACTGCACAAATCAAGGTGTTTGATAATAATATTCATCCATCTTTGATTCTTCCAGAAAGTGATGCAAGTTGTATTTGATCATTTTATTAATTCAGTAAACAAGTAAAACTAGAAGGAAAGAAGTTCCTCAAGAGTATCCAAACATGACGTCACAATGTAAAGCAGTTTTCCTCATAGGAAACCTGTAAATTCTTTAAGTGGTGATTAATACCATGGACCATAGCATCAAACTCCAGAGAACTGCGTCCTGATTTACCACGTTCTGGCTTTGCTGTATTATCCTGGTTACGAAACTTGAGGTGCTCACCTGTAAAATGGGGAAATAACATTCTCATGGAGGTGTTGTCAGAGCAAAATAGATCATGTGCATAATTCACTTAACAAATTATAATACTGAGCGAAAGTGAATAAATAACTGTAGTATGTCAAGCCAGACAACATTAGGGGTCATTTGATTCAAAAGGGTGCATAGCAGAGCTAATACTGGAGTGAACCAAGTGAAACATCCAGGGTGCAAGTTTTAAGGGCATACCAGAAACTCAGTATTCAAGATAAATATTTTCGTGCAATATTTAAAAATCAGTGCAAAACACATCCTTGATAAATAACATAATAACATCATAATTATAAATATATAAAAACAGGTTACAACTCTGATTCCAACCAACTTTCTTTATAAAATCAGGCAGCAAGCCTGTGAGCCAGAGTTTGCTGATTTTTTTAAACGCATTCAGTTCTGTTGCTCAGTCATGTCCGACTCTTTGCAACCCCATGGACTGCAGCACACCAGGCTTCCCTGTCCATCACCAACTCCCGGAGCTTACTCAAACTCATGTCCATAGAGTTGATGATGCCATCCCACCATCTCATCCTCTGTCGTCCCCATCTCCTCCCGCCTTCAGTCTTTCCCAGCATCAGGGTCTTTTCCAGTGAGTCAGTTCTTCACATCAGATGGCCAAAGTATTGTAGTTTCAGCTTCAGCATCAGTCCTTGCAATGAATATTCAAGACTGACTTCCTTTAGGATGGACTGGTTGGATCTCCTTGCAGTCCAAGGAACTCTCAAGATAATAATTTATTGCATTGTAATAATATAATATAATAATTTAATGCATTAAATATTATTTTAAGCATTAACATATTATTTATTTATCTTTATTACTTAGTTTTTTGATACCTTCTTAAATTTTATACCTGATAGAAGTGCTTCACTTACTTTTCACAAATTTTATTTCACTAAAATTTGTTCAATTTTAACTGAGAAATTCAGATTAGAATTAAAATTAGAATTAAAATTCTAGATATTTATAAGACCTTTGGGACCATCTAAAGGACCATGTCCAACCATCTGTGTGGTTATAATGCTTTCTTAGCAGTGTCTTTTTAATGTCAAAGATAGTAACTTTGACTTGACTAGCCCTTGACTAAAAACTCACTTGTGCATGTGTGAAATTGTTGACCTTTTCCAATAACACTAAACCATGACCGCCTAGGACATTGCGTTACACAAGTAAGACTGCATCTCACCCAGAGATCTTGACTCACTGGCACGTTAGAGGTTGCATTTGCTCTCCCATTTGGCTTCATTTCTTTTGCACTTTATATTTTTTCCTGACTTTCTTTCATGGTTTTCTGAGGGCAAATTTTGACCATCTTGAAAACAAGGAATAACTCAGGAAATTGTTTTTTTATTGCTTTTAAATATTGATGGGGTTTTGACAAAGGGAATATAATTAATCTCACAGCAGTTGTCAGCTCCTTTTTATAACAACCCTTTCATCCCTTTATGTAACATGCCACTGCCTTTCCTTGTTGCTCAGGGTTAGCTGGCAGGGTGCCATTTGGCTCACCCAGCTGTACCTTGGCAGAGCGTGCCATGAATCAGATGTCCTTTCTTCCTAGAAGGCAGAATGTGTCTCTTACTCAGGTTCACCTCACATTTCAATCTGCAAATGGGTGTGTGGTTTCTGTGTCATTCCATTGACAGCAGTTGATAGATCAATCTAAGTGATAGCTTTCAGATGTGTAATTACTTTAGCTTTTTGGGTCTCCCCAAGAGGAGAGTGAAAAAGTTGGCTTAAAACTCAACATTCAGAAAACTAAGATCATGACATCCAGTCCCATCACTTCATGGCAAATAGATGGGGAAACAGTGGAAACAGTGACAGACTTTACTTTCCTGGACTCCAAAATCACTGCAGATGGTGACTGCAGCCATGAAATTAAATGATACTTGCTCCTTATAGAAAAATATGACCAACCTAGACAGCATATTAAAAAGCAGAGACATTACTTTGCCAACAAAGCTCTGTCTTGTCAAAGCTATGGTTCTTTCAGTCGTCATGTATGGATATGAGAGTTGGACTATAAAGAAAGTTTAATGCTAAAGAAATGATGCTTCTGAACTGTGGTGTTGGAAAAGGCTCTTGAGAGTCCCTTAGACTGCAAGATGATCCAACCAATCAATCCTAATGGAAATCAGTCTTGAATATTCATTGGAAGGACTGATGCTGAAGCTGAAACTCCAATACTTTGGCCACCTGATGCGAAGAGCTGACTCATTTGGAAAGACCCTGATGCTGGGAAAGATTGAAGGCGGGAGGAGATGGGGATGACAGAGGATGAGATGGTTGGATAGCTTCACTGACTCAACGGACATGAGTTTGAGTGAGCTCCGGGAGTTGGTGATGGGCAGGGAAGTCTAGTGTGTGTAGTCCATAGGGTCGCAGAGTCGGACATGACTGAGGAGCTGAACTGAACATCCTGAACCATTGTCTCTAGTCTATTTTGTCCATCTTTAAGGTAACATATTAACCCAGGAATCACAAAAGGAGAATACCCTCCCACCACCACCACCAGTAAGGCACTAAAGAGTACTATAGCAAGTTCCTAGGCAAAGAGTGGGGTAAAGAATGCTGCTGCTGCTAAGTCGCTTCAGTCGTGTCCGACTCTGTGCGACCCCATAGACGGTAGCCCATCAGGCTCCCCCATCCCTGGGATTCTCCAGGCAAGAATAGCCATGGCAAAATGTCTGGCTTTGAGCAGAATGATTGATTGTCCCTAATTGGGCATGTGTGATGGTTAATTTTGTATATCAACTTGACTGGGGCCATGGGGTGCTCAGATATTTGTTCAAACATTATTCTGGGTATTTCTGTGAGGGTGCTTTTGGATGAGATTAACATTTGGATCAGTAGAGTAAAGCAGATTGTACCTCCCTAATGTGGGTGGGTCTCAGCCAGTCAGTTGAAACCCTGGCTTGAAGACAAGAGCTGACTCTACCATGAGGAAGAGGAAATGCCTCCTGCCTAATTACCTTGAACTGAGAAATTGATATTTTCCTGCCTTTTGACTCTACCTGAAATGCTGGCTCTTCTTGAGTTTTAAGACTGTGACCTCCAGTCTACAACTTGCACCATGTGCTCTCCCGGTTGGTTAGCCTTTGGACTCAAACTGGAACTGCACCAAAGCATAATCCTTTTCCTTCTATATAAGGAAAAGAAAATATACTAGATTTTCATTACCTTTTCCCAAGCAGGTAAGTCATGAGCCATGTAACCTAGATTTGGATAATCAGATGCACACAGTCAGAATTCTATGTATGGACTTTATGACACAAAGAAGTCAGATCAATACAGAATGACTTTTTAGTGAAGGCTCAAATGACAGCAGCATGCAGTTTCTAAGCAGCTGTGGAAATGGTAACTTCAGGGCCAACCAATGTCTAAACCAATGGTGTCGGCCAGTGGTGGAGATCTAGAAGAGTGGGTGTTGGGTACCAGGCAAAGGTGTCCTTGCTGGACAGGGTTCATGGTGAGAGTCTGACTGTTGGGGTTCTGCAAGGCTGTATGGCCTCCCTCTGTTCTCCGGGTTTTCCAAATTTGGCTTTCCACCCTTCATTAACAGATATGCTAGTTAATGCTGCTGCTGCTACTGCTGCTAAGTCACTTCAGTCTCAGGCGACTCTGTGCGACCCCATAGACGGCAGCCCACCAGGCTCCCCCGTCCCTGGGATTCTCCAGGCAAGAACACTGGAGTGGGTTGCCATTTCCTTCTCCAGTGCATGGAAGTGAAAAGTGAAAGTGAAGTCGCTCAATTGTGTCCGACTCCTAGCGATGCCATGGACTGCAGCCTTCCAGGCTCCTCCGTCCATGGGATTTTCCAGGCAAGAGTACTGGAGTGGGTTGCCATTGCCTTCTCCAATGCTAGTTAATAAATTCAATTAAATCAGTTAAGAAATGAATTAATCAATAGTTTACAGCTCCCCTGGTGGTTCAGATGGTAAAGAATCTGCCTGCAGTACAGGAGACCCAGCACTGATCCCTGAGTTGAAAAGATCCCCTCAAGAAGAGAATAGCTATCTACTCCGATATTCTTGCCTGCAGAATTCCATGGACAGAGGAGCCTGGCGGGCTACAATCCATGGGGTCACAAAGAGTTAAACACCAGTGCGCAACTAACACTTTCACGTTAGTTAATAATTATTAATAACATTAATAAATGGAGAAGGAAATGGCAATGCACTCAGGCTACAGTCTACAGGGTCACAAAGAGTCAGACACGACTGAATGATTTCACTTCAGTTAATAAATTAGTTGATAGATTCTGTTAAATCAGTCAACATCTGTCTTAGTTGATTATATTGAAGAACCAGGTCTGGTTGATTTATTCATATCCTTAATATTTCTTGAGCATCTTGTATACATCAGACACTCTTCTCCATGAGTTAGATAGAGCAGTGAGCATAACACACAAATTCTTTCTCTCATGAAGACTATATTCTTGTGGGGTGAATGAATAGCTGAATGAATGAATGGACAGCAAACAATGAAATATATACAAATATAAGCGAGTAATATGTTATTGTTTATTATTAATATTTATATTTGTAATTATATAATAATTATACATATAATTCATAATATATATTTATTATTATTTATAATTATTATTGACTATGCCAAAGCCTTTGACTGTGTGGATCACAATAAACTGTGGAAAATTCTGAAAGAGATGGGAATACCAGACCACCTGACCTGCCTCTTGAGAAACCTGTATGCAGGTCAGGAAGCAACAGTTAGAACTGGACATGGAACAATACACTGGTTCCAAATAGGAAAAAGAGTACATCAAGGCTGTATACTGTCACCCTGCTTATTTGGCTTGTATGCAGAGTACATCATGAGAAATGCTGGGCTGGAAGAAGCACAAACTGGAATCAAGATTGCCAGGAGAAATATCAACAACCTCAGATATGCAGATAACATCACACTTAGGGTAGAAAGTGAAGAGGAACTAAAGCCCCTTGATGAAAGTGAAAGTGGAGAGTGAAAAAGTTGGCTTAAAGCTCAACATTCAGAAAACGAAGACCATGGCATCTGGTCCCATCACTTCATGGGAAATCAATGGGGAAACAGTGGAAACAGTGTCAGGCTTTATTTTTGGGGGCTCCAAAATCACTGCAGATGGTGACTGCAGCCATGAAATTAAAAGATGCTTACTCCTTGGAAGGAAAGTTATGACCAACCTAGACAACATATTAAAAAGCAGAGACATTACTTTGCCAACAAAGGTCTGTCTAGTCAAGGCTATGGTTTTTCCTGTGGTCATGTATGGATATGAGAGTTGGACTCTAAAGATAGCTGAGTGCCAAAGAATTGATGCTTTTTACTGTGGTGCTGGAGAAGAATTTTGAGAGTCCCTTGGACTGCACGGAGGTCAAACCAGTCCACTCTAAAGGAGATCAGTCCTGGGTGTTCATTGGAAAGACTGATGTGAAGCTGAAACTCCAATACTCTGGCCACCTGATGCAAAGAGCTGACTCATTTGAAAAGACACTGCTGCTGGGAAAGATTGAGAGTGGTACGAGATGAGGACGACAGAGGATGAATGGTTGGATGGCATCACCAACTCAATGTACATGAATTTAGGTAAACTCCAGGAGTTGGTGATGAACAGGGAAGCCTGGCGTGCTGTGATTTATGGGGTTGCAAAGAGTCGGACACAATTGAGCGACTGAACTAAATTGAAATGAATATTCTTATAAGGAAAGAAATAAAAGCAAAAAAAAATCATCTCAATATAATTTCAATGGAGAAAATAAAATGAGTGATAGAGTGACAGAAGGACCACCACATAGTGGTTGGGGAAGAGCTCTTTTCAGAAATAAGCTTTATTTTGAGACCTAATTTGCAAGGAGCCAGCCCCCCAGATAATGGAGAGAAGAGAGTCTTCAGTCAGGGTAATGGTTACTTCAAAGGTAAAACAGAATCAGTCAATACAGGTTCAGACTTGAAGGGATTCCATAGCTCAATTGGATCAAAACTCCCAGCTGTATAGTTAAAGATACTGAAGTGCAAATATTTTTCAAGCCTTTCGTGAAGGCTCCTAAATGATTCAGGGAACTGATCATTACTCTGGTGAAAATACAGAGCAGAGTATAAGGTGGATTTCAGTGAATGCATTTCAGTTTAAGTGTAAATTCTGAAGACACGATTTCTCTCTTCCGTCTGGTTCTTCTTAGTTTTTTCAATTTACATTTTTCCCAGACCACTTCTCCTTTTTGTACTGCATGTCTACTATTCCACTTTCTCAATAGCATGTAATATATAAAAGAAGTGATGTAGGTGGGGAGGAGGGATACATTAGGAGTTTGGGATTAACACGTTGAGTTCAGTTCAATCGCTCAGTCGTGTCTGACTCTTTGCAACCCCAACCCCATGAAACGCAGCACGCCAGGCCTCCCTGTCCATCACCAACTCCTGGAGTCCCCCCAAACCCATGTCCACTGAGTCAGTACGCCATCCAACCATCTCATCCTCTGCCATCCCCTTCTCCTCCTGCCCTCAATCTTTCCCAACATTAGAGTCTCTTCAAATGAGTCAGCTCTTCGCATCAGGTGGCCAAAATATTGGAGTTTCAGCTTCCACATCAGTCCTACCAGTGAACACCCAGGACTGATACACAGCACTATATATAAAATAGGTAAACCACAAGGACCCACTTACAGCACAGAGAACCATACTCAATATCTTGTAATAACCTGTAATGGACAAGAATATAATCTAGTCAGATATGTATGCATATGTCTTAATATATGTGTGTTTATATACATAGATTTATGTATACATATATATATACACACACACACACACACGTATATATCACTGTGCTATACACTTGAAACTAACACATTGTAAATTAACTGTACTTCAATTGATTTTTTTTTTAAAGGAACAGTGAATATGTATCCAGCATTCTCTCCTCATGCCTTTCCTCATGTGAGGGTGGGAGTGGGCATATGTTTCAGTGTAGTTCAAGTGTTGGAATCACCAAGGAAGAACCAGTATGGCTGACAGAACAATGGTAATTTGAGAAAGTTTGGGACAGGCCACTACAGTTTTTCTCATATTAAAAAATAGTCATGGGTAAATAGGTTCAGATAGCTTTTTAATACCTGTAAAGCAATGCTATCAAATCCAAATATCTAAATATAATCTATGCAAGTCATGTATGTCCCTTGAAATGTTCTTGTAGCTGCATTAAAAAGTAAAAATATTAAATAAAGATAAGTGAAAAATAGGTGAAATAAATTTTGGCTATGTGTTTTATTTCACTAGATATATCTAAAATGTTAGTATAAAAACTATTAGTGAGCTGTTTTACATTCTTTTTGTGCTGAGTATTCAAAGTCAGTGTCTGTTTTGTACTTAGAGCATGGTCCACTCTCGCCATGTACCAAGTCTGGAACAGCTGCTTTTGACTAATGGCCACCATGTGGAAAGGGCAACCTTAGAGAAAGTTTGACTTTAGTTATCATGGCTTGCAGACAAAGAAACAGAATAAATCACTTTACATGAATCCTTCTAATTCTATAGATATACATCTTTATAGTTTATTTCTTCCTTTTCCATCTTCCCTGGCCCTTTTGTTAGTCCTATTTCATCACCACTTCCTCACTCCAGGGCTCCCTTTTACCTCCTCCTCAAAATGGATTGTTAAGCATTTTAAAGATTCCTTTTCCAAAAGCATTCTTTTTTTTTTTAAGCAACTCTCTTTCTTGGTGATTTAATTTTTAGCTTATCCTTCATTTAAAGAAGGCAGTATTGAAAAGCACAGTGAACCCTTCTGAGTCAGTTGACTCAGAATGCTGAGCACAGAGCTTTATTAATCTTTTTTTTTTTTTTAGTAGTAGTGTTAGGGAAAAGAAATCACAAAGTACTTACTGACTTCTAATAACAGTTACAAGTAAACACTGATGCTGATGTCTTCTAAAAGGTTAAAAAAATAGAAATAAGTCTTATTTAAGCTTTGGGAAATTATAATGTCCTGTAAATTTGTCTTCATTAGAAGGCATTTGGAAAATGTTTATTTTTGTGCCATTCATCCATCATTCTAAACAGTGGTGCCAAATTTCTGGCACTTTACTGAAGATTTGGGCTTCAAAAAGATGACAGTAGAATTCTAGGAGATCTTTTCTTTTAGAGAAAACCCGGTAAAGCTTTTAGAGGAGTGACTTCTATTTGGAAGAGGTCTTTACATTTGCATGTTCAAACAATTCCCTGCAAACACCCTAGTCAAGTAAATGCAGAGATAGCTACAACTAAAATCCACCTACAAAAGGTTCTCCTCACCATGAATTTACTTTCTTCTCTTATACACACAGGCTGTTTGAGATATGTAAACGATGCGGGCTTAAGAACTGGATAAAAACCATCTCGGAAATTGGATCCCTAGACATGTACATCTGGCACGTATACTCAGGAAATGAAGTCTTTGGAAACCTTTTCCTAGAATCTAAATATTTGGCTGTTGTAGACAGCAGTTTCCTGCACTTGTGGCCATCCTGCTTTTCTGCTCGTGTGTTTTGACATTAGGTAACTTTGCTCCCATAAAAGGTATCCAGAAAGATGAGGAGGCTCCCACTGAGTTCTTGCACACAGAGAATGGATTTGGAAGCCACTTGAGTTTCATCTCCTAGAGTGCCTGCATGAGATTTAGGAAGATGGCAAATTCCACAGTGAGCTCTGAAAAGGAAGCTGCACAGTGGACCTGGAAAGGCCTATTTGTTTTCTCATCTGGCAACAGGGCTGTTGTGAAGACAGAGTAGCAAGCGGTGTTTCACCGTGTACCCTGCTGTTTGTTCCTTTCTCTGTTGAAGGCTTGTGGAGTGCCTTGGGGATCAGAATTCCACTTTGTCCTCTCTCTGCAGTGATCCTAGCTCTTGGCTTCCCCTGGAAGGCATTCTCAAACTGTCTTAATGATCTTAACTACCCTGGTGGCGAGGCACTGCAACTCACAGCAGCTCCAGGACCCCTGCCTGCTCTGTTGAAATCAACCAATGAAATCGATTTGTTGTCAACAGCTGTTCCTCTCCATGCTCATTCAAGAGCTTATTCATCATTCCTCTCCTCTTCCTTGAGGATGTAAACTCTGCCCAGAGGCAGGAAAAATGTGTAGGTCCACCAACATTTCTAACTTTTCTTCTTTATGGCATACCGTCTTCCTCATTGCCATATTAACTCGTTTTACCAGCAGATGGTACCCAGGCAGGATGGTGCCAGAGCAAAATTGATGAACCTTAACCCACTGGAGATGATATTAGTTGGAAGCCTGTTTCTAACTGAACCCACTTAGGAAAAACCAATTTAGTTTTCCTATGGACCTAAAATTCTCTAGATGGAGAAAGAAAGTATATTAAAAGGAACCTATTGCATTAACTACTAAGCTTCTTGGCAAAAATTAAGCACTGTGCTATGCTGGCTTTTTTTAAAACCCGGGACCCTTCCATTTTTATGTATTTCCATGGCAGCGGTTCATTTCACCATGAGCAACAGTAGATTCAGCCTCTGCCAATACTTATTAATAAAATGTGCAAAGAAATAAATGTTATGATATGTTCAGATGGGTTATTTCACTTAACCCTCCTGGTAGTAAAGCAGGTCTAAAATCGGCATTAAGGAAACAATGAAATTAGGCTTTGGATTTTAAAAACGATTTAAACTTTTAATTACATATTCATTTTAATTGTTACTTTTATTTTTAAGCTTTCTTGGTAAATAGAATGCACACAGATTTTCTTACTGATGTTCAGATCTGAGAATTACAGTGTGGTCATTTCCCAAGTTAATTTTGAATGCTGAATAACTGAATGTTGATAGAGTTTAAACATGTTTTTAAATAGCACTGATAAGGAAGGACCTCTATGTATGTTTAAATAAATAAGGACACAAGACTTAAGGGAAAAAAGTACCAAATGTTAAAGCCATTCCTCTATCCACTGCCTTTGGGATATGCTTGCCTGTGTGTGTGTGCACATGTGTGTGTCTGTGTGGTGAGAATAACTGGAAGAGGGATGGTATGGAGAAGAGAAAGTTTCCTCTAAGACCCTTGCATCATTCCTCTCTTCTGATATTGATATTTTCTACTTTAGATAACAGTTAGCAGTTATTTCTCAATGGGCTCCAGGCTATAACTTGGATTGCTTTTCGATCATCTTTATCTTGTGACTGGGAGCAGTTACTTATATTTTTCCATCAACAGTAGTAGGACAAAGTCCTTCATCCATATGCTGCTATTGAGTATTTATTTTATGACTGGGTTTTATGGCATTGGGGTAGTACAAAGAAACTGATCAGGGGATTATTGTTTTCCTAAATGAAGGACACTGACTTTAAAACCAATTAATGCATTGTTTATGGAGAAAACATTTCTTCTGGGGCAAAAATAGCATCATCGTTAAAGTGCAAAACAAAACATATATATATATATACGTGTGTGTACTCAGTCACTCAGTTGTGTCTGGCTCTTCGTGGCCCCATGGACTGCAGCCTTCCAGACTTCTCTGTTCATGAAATAATTCAGGCAAGAATACTGGAGTGAAGTGCATCCTCTACTCCAAGGATCTTCCCTAGCCTGGGATCGAACCCATGTCTCTTGTACCTCCTGCATTGGCAGGTGGCTTCTTGACCACTAATGCCACATGGCAACATGAAGTAGAATGTCTAGTTTTGACATGGAATTATCTTACTCCATACTTATGCAAACAAAAAAGAGTACTTTATCCTCTGATCCTAGAAGTTATGAATGATGTGTAATTAAATTGACATTATTTCTTTTATCTTTCATCTCACTATATGAAATATTCTCAAACAAGAGTTCTACCAGGTTAAACTTACTATAAAACATTTATTATCCAAGGGGCCAAGCTGATTAAATAGAAAATGAGAGAAAAAAAAAAAAGATCTTCAGAAAAATATGTCACTAGGTCCCCAGGAAAAAACGAAGGAAGATAAAAGCACAGGCCTTAATACTATATATTAATATTTGAAGCTACATTGTTCTGAAAGCCAGCTATCTGAAATGATCCTAAGTGTTAGCGAACATGTTCACTCTATGGGGAAATGGAATGCAGTGGCTGGAAGAAGCCTTGCAATCTCGTTTCTTTTCTGAGCAATGACTGTGTTGAGTATGTCCACATGCCCAGGGGCTGACCTAGATAAGCGTGTAGACCATCCTGTCCCAGTGAACAGGTGAATGGGAGCCTTTGTTTGGTGTAGATGGAAGGAAGAGCAGGAGCAGAGAGGCAGCACCAAGGGCAGGTACGGTCCAGCTGTTACCAAGTCGGTGGCTTACTCGGTGAGGCAAGTTTGAATCCAGATTTTACAGAGGTTAAACACTTGGAAAAGAATGTTTTTGAAACTTAATTATGATTCAGATCACAGCAAATTAGATGATTGGCTGATTGGTGTGCAGAGTGTTAAGACTGATTCAAAGCCAGAGTGAGGAACCTATTATTTGCCATCCCATACTAAATAACACAGTTTGGGTGAGGGGTAGACCCACTCCAGTGTCTTGCCTGGAGAATCCCAGGGACGGGGGAGCCTGGTGGGCTGCCATCTATGGGGTGCACAGGGTCGGACACGACTGAAGCAACTTAGCAGCAGCAGCAGGGTGTTGCGGGGAGGGAGCAGGTAGGGGATCTTGAAAGGTCTTTGGCTGGTACTTTGCTTTATTTGTTTGATTGGATTCTTTCTTTCTCTCCTTCTTTTTAAAATCTTTGAGTTCCCCAAATAGACATAAATACTAGTAGAAAGAGTAACAACTTAAGCCTTGGTAGGAAACACTTTCTCCTAGAAGTGCTTTCTCTGTCTCTCTCGCTTTTCTTAATTTAATTCTTCTAAAGTTGTGTAATTCACACTGTTGAATGAGTGAATGCTCATTATAGACAAGTTGAGAAATAGGGATAATGAAAGTATGCTCGATGCTCTACAGACTAAAGGTACTTGGTGTCTTCTTTGGTGCATTTCCTTCATTAGCTTTTCTCTGCTGAGTTTTGGTTTCTTTTATTAGTTTGATAACCAGAACACCCAAAGCCTTCCAGGAAGGAACTTTCAGCAATGAGAGACACACAGACTGGCTGATGAATCTTTGCACTGGCACATAGTGGCTGTGTGACCATGAGGAAGCTGTTTGACCTTTCTGATTCCTGATTTGAGAAAGGGCATACTCATTTTTCAACGCTTAGGAAGACTCCAGCTAAAGTGAGCAAATGCTCATCGCAGAGCCTGACCAGTATAACGAGATATCCCTTCACTGTTAGCTCTTGCCTCTGCATTTTTAGTTATCTTTCTGTTTCCTTCACCAACAAACAATAGGGACATTGTAAATGTTGAACAAAAGTGGTGATAGTACCAATGGTGGATAGATTAGAGAGGATCAAAACAAAGGCGCTCAAAGGAGGTAAAAATCGCTGTTGCTGGATGTGTGATCTTGACCAGGTGGTCTTTGTTTCTGTCTTCCACAATGTGGAATAAATAGCACAGTTAATATTTCAGGCTTAACTTTTCTGTCATCTGAGACATAAGTTATTATTTCAAGGAGGTGTGTGACGAGCTATGAAAATAAAAAGTTCAGAATTGGAGTTATTTGGGGAATGTTGAAATGAATAGTGTATCTTTGTCTAAATCTGTTTAACTGCTTGTGGTAAGCATATGCCAAATGCAAAAACTGTGTGATTACAAAAATCAGCTCTATGCTCCTCTAATGTCTGTTAACATTTTTATTAATATCAAAATGTGTACCTTTTAGAGATTTACTATAAAATATATCAAACTGGATGATTTTATTTTTGACATTTACAACATCCTTTCAGGATTAAAGACAATATTATGGTTCCACATTCACATACATAATTCTTTCTAATAATTTTTATTTGGTTTTTAAATATCTACAATTTTATCTCTGCTCCGGCAGAGAAACCTTAAATTTAAAAGCAGTCTAATTATTTGAATAATATAAAGGTTTAATTTACATTCTGAATTATACCAATTAATAGTTCCTAACATTCTTTGAGTTTCCCCTAAACGATAGACATTACTTTAATCACAGGCATTAACTTAGTCACCTTATGAAATAAGTTTTACCAGTATTCTCATTTGTAGACGAGGCACAGAGAGGTTAATTGACTTGCCCAAGGTCACATAGCCAGCAGAGTGAAAGTCGCTCAGTCGTGTCCGACTCTTTGCAACCCCATGTACTATACAGTCCATGGAATTCTCCAGGCAGAATGCTACAGTGGGTAGCCTTTCCCTTCTCCAGGGGATCTTCCCATCCCAGGGATTTAACCTAGGTCTCCCACATTGCAGGCAGAACCTTTATCAGCTGAGCTACCAGGGAAGCGCTAGTCAACATAAATCATATATTATTTATATGATAAATAGTCTAGGTAGTCTGACCTTTGAGACTATGACCTTGTCACTATGCTGTCTCTCAGTCATAGCATCCGTTTATTGAATAAGTAGGGTGTGCCAGGCCAGTGTTGAGAACTTCACAAGTATGATCACATATTGTTTATATCTTCACATGTATGATCACATATATGTAATGCATTCATGTATACATATGATAGTGCTAACATACATCCCCTGAGATGGGAGAACTCTCTACTGATAGGACTTACACATGTTTTATAAGGTTTTCCAGCCCAATAGGAGACGTTCTTAATCTCAATTCACCTAAGAACAACTTCCCTTGAGACATTTGAATAGGCTGTAGGAAATGACATCAGAGGACGAGTGACATCAACCAAAGATGCATAAGATATCTTTCCCAACACAAACTCCCAAATCTAAACTATCCCTAGAGAAATTGCCCCTCCCTTGTTTCTTAGTCCCAATTCTGTTGTTTCAGGACTCCATGATCCAGACTTCATACCCACTGCAATATTGTAGGTTCTTTGCATTTGGAGGAAATTAGATTATTGGTGGCCTAAACTGGTGAGCTAGTGCTTCCATTGTGTATGTATGTACACGTGAACATACAGATTTTGTTGTTCTCAGAGTTTATTAAGAATCATTATCAAAAATATTGTTGTAAAATGAAATTAGGAAATGGTTGCATTAGGTGAGCAAAACCTTAAATTTTAATAAAAAGCTCTTCTGAGTAAAAAGCTCTTGTGAAAGTGAAAGAGAAGAGTGAAAAAGTTTGCTTAAAGCTCAACTTTCAGAAAATAAAGATCATGGCATCCGGTCCCATCACTTCATGGCAAATAGATGGAGATATTGTGGAAACAGTCGCAGACTTTATTTTTTTGGGCTCCAAAATCACTGCAGATGGTGACTGCAGCCATGAAATTAAAAGACATTTGCTCCTTGGAAGAAAAGTTATGACCAATCTAGACAGCATATTAAAAAGCAAAGACATTACTTTGCCAACAAAGGTCCGTCTAGTCAAGGCTATGGTTTTTCCTGTGGTCATGTATGGATGTGAGAGTTGAACTGTAAAGAAAGCTGAGAGCCAAAGAATTGATGCTTTTGAACTGTGGTGTTAGAGAAGACTCTTGAGAGTCCCTTGGACTGCAAGGAGATCCAACCAGTCCATCCTAAAGGAAATCAGTCCTGAATGTTCATTGGAAGGACTGATGTTGAAGTGGAAACTCCCTGATGTGAAGAGCTGACTCATTTGAAAAGACCTGATGCTGGGAAAGATCGAAGGTGAGAAGAGAAGGAGACAACAGAGGATGAGATGGTTGGATGGCATTACCGACTCAATGGACATGAGTTTGAGTAAACTCTGGGAGTTGGTGATGGACAGGGAGGCCTGGCAGGTGGCAGTCCACAGGTTCGCAAAGAGTTGGACATGACTGAGCGACTGAACTGAACTGAACTGAACTTGTGAGTTAGCTTGCCGTGTTGTGAATTGAATGGTGAGGAATGAAACAGTTTTAGCGGAAAATTGGCTTTCTAGTCAAATAATTCAGTTTATACCTAGGTACCTTGAAATAAACTGCTTGAAGCTTTAGCACAGGAAAAATTAGGATGAAAACTCAGGATCATTTAAAGCAACCACCCCTGCCCTTTTATGGTAATAGCAGGATTTTGTCACTTCCTTTAGAGTGGAGTATTGTACCTAACAGCTATGTATTTTGAAGTACTTTCCAAGTAGAATTGAAACTTCTGGATCTAGATCAGAAACGATTAGCTATCTCTCAAAAACATCCTTTTATAAAAGGTCCAAAGTAGTGCCTTGGTTTGCAGTTATAGAAATCTAGGCTTTAATCCTGTCTCAACCAGTTTTGAACCATGTCATTGACTACAGTACCTAATCTTGTTCTACATAAGATGAGGATGACATATTTATGTTATAGGATTGTTAAAAGGAAACAAGATAATGCATATAAAAGGCTTTGAGCAGTACCAAGCAGATACAGGCTCCAAAGAATCTGTGATGGTGTAAGAAGATATGGGTGACAGGTAGTTCTTCCTGGGCTAAAGAGGGTCATGTCAATTTGCTGCTCTTCTGGCCTTGACCTCGAGGCCTCTGACCCTACCAATTCTTTGACCATGGCTTTGAAGAAGGTCAGGACACCTGCAAATTCAAAAATGGCTTCTTAGTCCCAATTCTGTTGTTTCAGGACTCCATGATCCAGACTTCATACCCACTGCAATATTGTAGGTTCTTTGCATTTGGAGGAAATTAGATTATTGGTGGCCTAAACTGGTGAGCTAGTGCTTCCATTGTGTATGTATGTACACGTGAACATACAGATTTTGTTGTTCTCAGAGTTTATTAAGAATCATTATCAAAAATATTGTTGTAAAATGAAATTAGGAAATGGTTGCATTAGGTGAGCAAAACCTTAAATTTTAATAAAAAGCTCTTCTGAGTAAAAAGCTCTTGTGAAAGTGAAAGAGAAGAGTGAAAAAGTTTGCTTAAAGCTCAACTTTCAGAAAATAAAGATCATGGCATCCGGTCCCATCACTTCATGGCAAATAGATGGAGATATTGTGGAAACAGTCGCAGACTTTATTTTTTTGGGCTCCAAAATCACTGCAGATGGTGACTGCAGCCATGAAATTAAAAGACATTTGCTCCTTGGAAGAAAAGTTATGACCAATCTAGACAGCATATTAAAAAGCAAAGACATTACTTTGCCAACAAAGGTCCGTCTAGTCAAGGCTATGGTTTTTCCTGTGGTCATGTATGGATGTGAGAGTTGAACTGTAAAGAAAGCTGAGAGCCAAAGAATTGATGCTTTTGAACTGTGGTGTTAGAGAAGACTCTTGAGAGTCCCTTGGACTGCAAGGAGATCCAACCAGTCCATCCTAAAGGAAATCAGTCCTGAATGTTCATTGGAAGGACTGATGTTGAAGTGGAAACTCCCTGATGTGAAGAGCTGACTCATTTGAAAAGACCTTGATGCTGGGAAAGATCGAAGGTGAGAAGAGAAGGAGACAACAGAGGATGAGATGGTTGGATGGCATTACCGACTCAATGGACATGAGTTTGAGTAAACTCTGGGAGTTGGTGATGGACAGGGAGGCCTGGCAGGTGGCAGTCCACAGGTTCGCAAAGAGTTGGACATGACTGAGCGACTGAACTGAACTGAACTGAACTTGTGAGTTAGCTTGCCGTGTTGTGAATTGAATGGTGAGGAATGAAACAGTTTTAGCGGAAAATTGGCTTTCTAGTCAAATAATTCAGTTTATACCTAGGTACCTTGAAATAAACTGCTTGAAGCTTTAGCACAGGAAAAATTAGGATGAAAACTCAGGATCATTTAAAGCAACCACCCCTGCCCTTTTATGGTAATAGCAGGATTTTGTCACTTCCTTTAGAGTGGAGTATTGTACCTAACAGCTATGTATTTTGAAGTACTTTCCAAGTAGAATTGAAACTTCTGGATCTAGATCAGAAACGATTAGCTATCTCTCAAAAACATCCTTTTATAAAAGGTCCAAAGTAGTGCCTTGGTTTGCAGTTATAGAAATCTAGGCTTTAATCCTGTCTCAACCAGTTTTGAACCATGTCATTGACTACAGTACCTAATCTTGTTCTACATAAGATGAGGATGACATATTTATGTTATAGGATTGTTAAAAGGAAACAAGATAATGCATATAAAAGGCTTTGAGCAGTACCAAGCAGATACAGGCTCCAAAGAATCTGTGATGGTGTAAGAAGATATGGGTGACAGGTAGTTCTTCCTGGGCTAAAGAGGGTCATGTCAATTTGCTGCTCTTCTGGCCTTGACCTCGAGGCCTCTGACCCTACCAATTCTTTGACCATGGCTTTGAAGAAGGTCAGGACACCTGCAAATTCAAAAATGGCTTTGAAAAAAGATCTGATTCTCAGAATTCAGGCATCCAATGAAGAATACTTCATAAAGAAATGTTAGACATAGGTTCAGCAAGTTCTAAAAATATAGATCTTTTTTTTAAAATTTCAAAAAATAATGCCACTTAAAAGAGATTAATTTGACTCCAGTTTGCTCATTGAGAATCACCCCTGCATTGTTACCCAGACCTCAGCCATTCACCACCACCTTTCAAACAGCATACCAACATTTACTACTACTTTTTGTTAACATATTTTACTTTTAACCCTAATTTGTTTCAATAAATTTATTTCTATCACAAACAGAAATCCAGTATCAATTGCCATAATATAAGTTTAAAACAAAACCAATAATTACTGAAAAAAGCATATTCATATCCCACCTAAAATCATCTCACATATTCCCAAGTGATGTTTATTCACGTTTGAGAAAAAAGCTCAACCACAGTGTCTCAATCTCACTACTTTCAGGGATGTAGATTTGATTACAAAAGTTCCCCTGAATCTGGTAATCCTGCCATCTTTCCACTGGAAGGGACTTAAAGATTGTTTTGTCATTTAGCCTCTTTGTTTTACAGGTAAAGAATGTCAAACACAGAGGGTTTAATAACATAATGAGGGACACATAGCTTCTTAGAGGCAGTGTATAATATTCTTCTATGGAGAAGGTGCACAAGAAAATTACTTGCTAGTTCTTTTAAGTGTAAGATCCACCACTGCTATCATTAAGGTCATAAAATAACAAAGCAAGCCAGAGAATTGTAGAGGGCTGAGAGTCCCTTGGACTGCAAGGAGATCCAACCAGTCCATTCTGAAGGAGATCAGCCCTGGGAGTTCTTTGGAAGGAATGATGCTAAAGCTGAAACTCCAGTACTCTGGCCACCTCATGGGAAGAGTTGACTCACTGAAAAAGATTCTGATGCTGGGAGGGATTGAGGGCAGGAGGAGAAGGGGACGACCGAGGCTGAGATGGCTGGATGGCATCACTGACTCGATGGACGTGAGTCTGAGTGAACTCTGGGATTTGGTCATGGACAGGGAGGCCTGGCGTGCTGCGATTCATGGGGTCGCAGAGAGTCAGACACGACTGAGCGACTGAACTGACTGAGTCACGTGAAGAACCATGAAACATGCAGAGCTGAGTCTTCTGTGCTTCATCATCAAATGTAAGTTACTGACACAGAGAGCCCTCACACCTCAGTGGGGCCTCATTGCCCCCAATGCCATTTCTGCTGTCTGATCCTCTCACAGAGTGACCCTCTGTGAGTGACACTCTGTGAGTTGCCAAATAAGAGTGACACCTCTCTTATTTGATCAAATTATATTTTTATTTAGTAGCTGTGTGAGGGCCATGATAAACAGAGATGCTGTAGTGCACATGGCCTAAGATTTAATAACTATTCAGTATCTCTTAGTTCAGTGAGACTTAGAAATTATTAGCCCATTCATTTTTCTATCTCCCTTCCAAAGAAATCATTGCATATTTCTTGGCTTGGCAGCCTTGCAAAGCCTGATGAGAAACCCATGTTTTAGATTAACCTCCCTGCCCCCGAAGCAAGCGGCCTAGTTTCCCCTTTCTGTCTCCCTTGCCCTCTGCAGGTCCTGGGAGTAGCTGGTCGTGGTGGTGACTTGTCTGTGTTTTCTTTATACTGCCTTCTGGCAACTGTAAGTGAGACAGAGGCACAGGAGGAAGCACAGTGAATTCATTTGTGATTTATCCACCTGCCTTTGAATAATTCAGTCTTCTCCAGCAAGAATGTGATAGTGCCTCCAATTTTTCACTGAGGCTCAAGAGTCTCACTTTGTGTAGAAAGATAGGACTAAAGTGTTAGTTTCTCAGTTGTGTGCAACTCTTCATGACCCCATGAACTGTAGCCCATCAGGCTCCTCTGTCCATGGGATTCTCCAGGCAGGAATACTGCAGCGGGTTGCCATGCCCTCCTCCAGGGACTAAGGAGTTGTGAATATGCCAAAACCCACACAGACAACATCTTCCCTTGTCTTGTGCAGCTCGAGGCTAAATTATATGATGCCATCATTTATGTAGATCAGAATGGCTGCTGCTGCTGCTACTGCTGCTAAGTCGCGTCAGTCGTGTCCGACTGTGTGTGACCCCAGAGATGCCAGCCCACTAGGCTCCCCCATCCCTGGGATTCTCTAGGCAAGAACACTGGAGTGGGTTTCCATTTCCTTCTCCATCAAAATGGCTAAATAGCCGCAATTTTACATAATGTAACATCTAGAAAGAGAACATTCATCATGGCTCTGCAGTTACGATACTCAACCTGAGCTATAAAATGTTCATTGGTTGCTTGTAACCTAAAGGTATAACTTCAAACACTATGCCTAGTTCTTGGAAGCCTCATCATCTGATAAATATTAACTTACAAAACGAGATTAGAAAAGATGAATTCTAAGGCAGGCAACCAAGTCTCTAGGCTGGACTGATACAGAAAATGAATGACAAAATAGCCAATAACTGTTGGTGTAGGATGAATGGGATTGCTGGAAGCAGCCAAAACTACCTTAACACCAGGATATGCAACTTTTAGAAATGTTACCAAGCTACAGCTTCATAGAAAACTAGAGTGGAGGGCTTTTGAACATGGCAGACATATTCACTAATGCGCTGACTATTTTAGTGAACAACAATGGTTCATTTGGGGGGCTGAGAAGCCGAAGCCCAGCTTCAAGATAAGCTAACACCAGAGTAACAATCCAAGGGAAAAATTTCATGTGTACTTAAAGGGAAAGTACCTTTCTGGGTCACAGAAACATTATACACAGAACAGGAGCTCCTTTTGATTATTTTGAGGGAGAAACATTTTTTCAGTACTGAAATATGTTTTTTCAGTATTCAAATATATCTAATACAAGCATTTCTTTTAAAGAAGAAGTATTTTTTATTCTATCAGAAAACCACAGCAACTTTGTCATACAAATTCTATTTTTTCACATCCTTTTGCAATTTGACCCAATTGGAAAAGTAGAATGTTGTGATTTTTATTGCAGTGTTCTCACATTTCTGTCCTTTAAACTCATTCACATAATTTGATTCTTCAAGTTTCCTGAGAAATAATGTCCTTCAGTTTACATTGAAATAGCCACAGGTTCATAACACAGGTGTGTTGCACAGGTGAGAGTCACTGATCCTAAGGAAGTGAAAGGAGAGAGGAAGGGAAAGCAGTAAACCGTGAGGAATCTTATGTAAAAGAATAGAAGGACCAACCAGTGAAACAAAACAAGATTTTAGTGGTAACCATGGCAACCTGCAGGGGTAAGGAAGAATATGGAGCTTTCTGTCATTATTGTTATTGTATTTCAACATTTATTGACTGACTTCCTTGCATGGGATTGGGGTAATCAATTTTTTCTCATGAGGAGCAGATAAATGGAGATCAGTTTTTCCTAAAGAAAAAACAGCACATTCTAAGGGCTTTTAATGAAGTTGAGAATGTCAGATAACAGAGGAATGCTAAGTTCTCTCTTTTGTGCAGTGAATAAGACTTTTAAACTTAGAGACTATATCCCATAAGGGACCGTGTAGTGACATGTATACCAGAGCCCTCTGATAGGTAAAAAGATACATGATAAATTCTGTGATGTGGGAAAAAAAGACACCAGAGGTTAGAGTCAAGATTCATTGGGTGCTTGTTCAGAGAGAGAACCAATAATACTTTTTTTGAGACCAACCATAGTCTTGGAGAATCCCTGGGACTCTGGTTCTGCCACTTTCTGCTATACTGATAGTGATTCCTAACCTCGCTGGATCTGAGTTTTCCTCATCTGTAAAGTCACACAGTTTGTGTATTGAATTAAATGTCCTTTGAGTATACTAACGAATCATGAGCTGCTATTACTCAATTTGCGAATTCCTGCTGAGAGTTTGTGTACTGTGTGCTGGCACTCTTAAATGGAGGAAATGAAAAGGCTAGTTCAGTTCACCTACCTACCAGGGCTCTGAGGCCTTGAGAAGTTCTCATGAAGGAAAGAGGGCTTCGCAGGTACCATGGTGGTAAAGGTTCTGCTTGCCAATGCAGGAGGCGCAAGAGATACAGATTCAATCCCAGGGTTGGGAAGATTCCCTGGAGTAGGAAATGGCAACCTGCTTCAGTACCCTGGTGGCTCAGAGGTTAAAGCGTCTGCCTCCAATGCAGGAGACCCGGGTTCGATCCCTGGGTCCGGAAGATCCCCTGGAGAAGGAAATGGCAACCCACTCCAGTATTCTTGCCTGGAGAATCCCATGGACAGAGGAGCCTGGTGGGCTGCAGTCCATGGGGTCACAAAGAGTCAGACACGACTGAGTGACTTTACTTACTTACTACTTACTTACTTCAGTATTCTTGGCTGGAAAATTCCATAGAGGAGTCCGCCAGGCCCCAGTTCATGGGTCGCAAAGAGTCGGACAGGACTGAGTGTCCATGAGCACACGTGAAGGAAAGAGTTGGGAACTGGACGACTGAGCATACGGCTTTATTTGCCCCAGCAGCCGGGGCTGTGTCTAATGCCCCCGTGGGATGATTAAGAGCACTTAGTTTCACATGCAAAAATGTTCTGCTTTGCATCAGAGATCATTTGGTCTCTGTCATTAGAAAAGGGTTGCAGTGTGAGGCCCCTCTATGGAAGGGCGGTACCGTGGGATAGCATAGCTGGGCTGAATCCTGGGCATTCTGCTCCATGGGTAGCACAGTAGGGGAGAAAAGCTGTGCCAGTGTTGATATCCACATGCTTTGATGAACCAGGGAAGCCCAAGTCAACTCCAACTTCAGGAAGCCTGACAGCATAAGTAGCAGTATTGCTCCCTGTTTCTAGTCCCTTGTTTCTTTTTTTCATCTCTAATCTGGTCAATTTCCAAGCATCTTCCTGAGATTTGGCTGCTGAAATTCCCCTGCCTTTCAAGTTTTTATTTTTTTTTAATCCATTGTAACCTGGCCTTTCAGAGGACCACATATGTGCCTGCTACTGCCACCTCGTGGCCATATCATTATGTCATGGTTGCCTTTATCTTTGATCCCAGCTCTGGGCTAGGCTAAAATTTACTTCAAGAAATCATTCAGGCACTGCTTCTGAGTTGATGGAAAATGATTGGAAAATAAAGATGTTTTACAAAGTACACAAATACTTAATCTCTACTGAAACAGTTTTTTTTTCCTTGAAAAAAGGTTTTAGAAACTAACTGTAAAAGCATTAATATGCCAGTTCAACCTAGAAGCTAAATGATGTTGACTGTAAGAGTACATTAATCAGGAAGAATAACTATTCACGCCCTTCTTCAAGCAAGAGTTAAAGTTCTCTTATCAAATGCAGTGTCTTGGTTTTGCTTCTCGCCAGGTAAAGAATAGATTTCCAAAGTGACACTGGTTTGACTGGCTTAGAAATTATTCTGTATACCTGGCATGTATGTCCCTCTGGGCTGTGCTGCAGTAATTATGGATTATCTATCTTGTACTAATAACTCAGGATTTCTAATTGAGAATGCAAATTTTGCTCTTCTTCTCTATTTTTTTTTTTTTAAGTCTACCATCTTTCTACTAGTGTTGAACAAGAGATATTTGCTTTCTTCATAACTCCGTCTTCCTTATTCTGGCCTTTTCCACAAATAGGCATCTATCTCCTTTTCCCTATTTCTGGTTCATCCTGATGATTTTTATCGCCAGATATCTTCCCACAAAACCTTCTGTTCACCATGAAGATTCCTAGTGGTTCTTATCTACTGAAGTAATTCTAGTGGACTGAATTTGTTCTTTAATTTTTGAGAAAATGTTCCTCTTAACTGTATATTGATATACAGAATACCAATAACAATGAGTAATGTAAGTAAAGCCATATCTGTATCATAACAATTGAGCAGTAATAAGCTCCCCATTATTCCAACTCTCCTGATGATTTTTCTGGAAAGCTGAGAAGAATATTTTAGGACATAGTTCACAGAGGCCATTGGGATAGTTAATATTCTGTAATTATTTTTGACTTACAATATGCTATTCAAAAGCAGATTCTAGAAATAAACCTACAGTGGTTTCACTCGGGGCAAAAATAGGGAATAAATTGAACTACGGTCATCATATTAAATTATACTACAGTATTACGTTTGCTGCATTTGGATCTGTGTCATCTTAGAGATTTCTGTGCTGCATTTGTCTTAAGCCTGTGCTTTCCAAAAATATTACCAAGACTCTTCTTCTTTTGGTACCATTATGGTACCTTATTTGAAATATCAAATTGCAGATATTTGAAACCATAGCATTTTACTGTTGGAAATAGCCTTAGCTAAAACATAGCCAGCCTTCTCTTTCTTTTAGCATGGAAGAGCTGAAAGCCCAGAGAAACAAAGTATTTGCCACAGGTCGCATAAGCAGATCGAAACATTCTCATTTGACCATTCTGGGGTCATTCATTTTATTTATAAATGCATACATATAAAGTAAATATTCATGTTATACTTTCCTACACATATTTTATAATTTTATCTTGTTTTATGAATTATAGATCTTTTGAACATGGTATTTTTCTATTACTTTCCCAAGAAAAATTAAAAGAAACATTTTTCAAGGATTTCGTAGCTTTTAAAAATGTATAGGCCACTGCAGTATCTTAATCCTATGTTAAAATGATGTTAGCTAATGCCTACAAATAACCATCCACTGTCAGGACTGCTTTGGAAGGCAGCATTTATTAGATCCATGAGGTTATGTTTACAGCGTATTGCTATATGGGTACTGTTTTTCATCTTTCACAAGCCTTTAAATAAGAATAACTGTGGAACCCTTTAAACAGGCCCTGATATGATCTTGTTGCCATTAATATGTGATGAAAGGCTCACATGTTTCTCCAAATACATCTATTTTAATGCGTTCAGATTTCAAGGGTGCTTTAGAATGACATTCTATTGCCGTTTTGTTTTTATACATGAGGCTAGTCTCAGTAGCAAAATGGATGTGTCTAGCAAAGTCAAGGATTAATTCCCTCTCAGAATACCCCAGCGAGATTTTTCCCTGCTGTTTTGTTCCATGACAATTCAAACAAGATTATTGTAAGGAAGGTGGATATGAATTTTTAAGATGATTTTCCTTGTTCACTCTTTACTATTCTAGTTGTGGTTTTACATTTTTGAGCGGAATACATTCCTTCTTGCTTTTTCTCCCTTTCCTCCCTCCCTTCCTTCCTGCCTTCCTTCCTTCCATAATTCATCAGATATTCATCTTGACATCAATTATACATCAGGTCTTTCATTGCATGTTGTAGAGCTTGTGATTTAGGGAAGATTTTTATAATTATAATTATTATAATTATAATATGATTTTCTTACATTTCTAACTTTCGGAACTGTATATCAAATTCATGATCTTATTGTGAAAGGTCATGTATTATTTCTCTTTGATCTTTATGTAATCTCTTCAGGAATACTCTGAAATCCACCCTATTAGAAGTATTTGATTGTTACTTTTGTAGAGTGTGCTTATTGAAATTGTTGCAGTCGTAAAGAAAATTGTGCACAGCTCTGAGACCTATGTGATTTCTTCCATTGTAACCACCATTGTCCATTGAAAAACATAGCTCTGTTATCCCACATCTTTTCATTTGTCCAAAAGAGATTACTGTTGTCTTATAATTAATCCATCGGAGATGGAGGGAGAGTTTTTCTTTAGTTGTGTTTAGTTTAGTTGATGAGAACACTCCAGCAACAATATTCTCATTCACTAACTAGAAGGCTGATTTAATAGAGGCATTGCTGCCTCCACCCCTTTCGGAAGCTGCAGCAGGCAGGCCTGGCTTAGGGTTCATTAGAGTCTGGTTGGATGACAACAGACTGGGAAGCAGCTGCAAATGATCAGAACCAGGCCTTGGCTAGCTTCAACTTCTGCCAAGCCCAGCATGGCTCTAAATACTTTCTAGATTCCAAAGAAAATATGCCAGCCTTATGCTTGCTGATCATGGGACATAGATGGAATATATGTTTCTGGCTTTGAATGCTTTTCATTGGTGCAAACACTCTTTGTCTTGCTGCCATCTATGATATGAGCAGAAAAATGATACTTTAGCTGTATGTGTTTCCTTATGGTGATTAAATGGGTCATTCTCAATTTTCTTTAGGCTTTCAGACTAAATCTGCATTTTAAATGTAATGAAGAAGGGGACCTTAGGGCACACCCTGTATAGGCCCCTTGTTTTATAGAAAAGTCTCTGAGGACTCAGATCCATACTGGATTAGGGGTGAGTGTTTAGCCAAGCACTGCTCCAGGCACCAGGGCATAAAAATGAATGAGTCCTTTCTGTTTGCAGTGGTGCAGTGTTTGGCCCATCTCATTAATTTAACTAAAAGATGAAGGGGCATTTTTCTAGATTCCACATGTACGCATTAAGATGTGGCATTTGTTTCTCCCTCTCTGACTTCACTCTGTCTGATAGTCCTAGGTCTACAGGGTCGTACAGAGTCAGACATGACTGAAGCGACTTAGCAGCAGCAGCAGGTCCATCCATGTCTCTATAAATTACAATTTCATTCCATTTTAAGACTGTGTAATTTTACTCGTATTTGTGGGAGATTGGAATTGACACGTATATACTACTGATGCTATGTATACAAGAGATGACTAATGAGAGCGTATAGATAGCACAGGAATCTCTACTGAAGGCACTATGGTGACCTGAATGGGAAGAAATCCAAAAGGGAGGGTATATATGTACATGTATGGCTGATTCATTCTGCTGCACAGTAGAAATTTCCATAACATTGTAAAACAACTTTACTTCAATAAAAATTAACTTAAAAAGATGAAGGAGCTTTATAAACTATAGTGATAGATAATATAAAGATAAATTTAAGAACAGAGATAGAGAGTGCTAGGCTTAAAGTGAGTAGGTACTGAATAGTGTACAAAGTACTCTGTATATTAATAATGAGCTTAAAATTGTAGAATTCTAATTGCCAATTGACAAAGTAGGTGTGGAATACTTTAAATTCAGTTCCATTTCTAATAGACAAAATATATAAAAAGTTTTCATATGCGTGTTTATCATCCATGTTATCTTCTGTTATTAGGGAGATTTGTTTTCATATATTCTCATTCTGTACAGATATAAAAATACAGTTAATTTGTCCATATATGAACTTGCAGAAAATGGGCTGGGAGTAAAGAAGGCAAGCAGGTAATCCTCTTTCTCAATGTATCTCTTTTTACTTTTTCTGTTCTTACCTTTCATTTCTCCCTGTCTTTCTTCATCTCAAATATTTTTTCTGTTTGTTTGGTGATTGTTTTTTTAAATCCCATAGAATATATGCTTCTATGTTCCTGTTTTCCTGCTTTGTCATGTCCTGTGGATTTCAGAATACTGTTGTTCATTTATTCCCTTACAGCTATTATCTCTAAGAATAAATTAATTTGAGAATCTATAATTGTTTTCATTAGACATCGAGTTCCAACATGAAAACAACAGCAAGAGAGAGAGAGAGCTGAGAGACTGAGAAAGAAAGAAAAATCCACAGCTAAATAGTGCCATTTATACAAAAGCTAACACTGTGTTTTCCTTGGGAAATGTTGGTACCGTGGAGACCTGGCCAATAGCCTTCTATAGACACATTAAGTTCCAAAGTGAGTTACTCACCTTGATCAGCAAAGATAAAAAGAAGAACCATTTAGTAAAGCATAAACATTCATTTATACCAGATTCTATAGACTGCCACTTCTAGAGCCATGGGTATTTTTATACACATGGTTTGTACCATATACTCCTATGACTTGGCTCAGAGCTGAATGATGGGGGATTAATCTGTGTGATGCAAAAGCCACCAGCTAAAAGCTGATGTGTGGTCTGTAAGGCATTGTTCCAAGAGCTCCACCCAGTAGCTGAACCTTTTTCTGAGTACTGACTAACAGCTTTGATCATGAAAGCATGATTCCATGTACCAGCAACACCAGTATCACCTTGCAGAATCTTCAGTCCCACCCCCGACTTTCCAAATCAAAAATGTTCATTTTACTAAGATTCTAAGTTGATGCACATTAGATTTTGAGAAACACTGTACTATAAAACTCAAAGAGACCTCAGTTTTTGTGGAGCTTGGATGTGGAGTATTGAAACGTCACAAACACCAGGTGGGAAAGAATGAGAGCGAGAAAAAGGAAAATAAAGAAGGCATGAGCCAGTGAAAGTCATGAGTTAATGGAATCCATGGAGTAGAACAAATGTGAATAAAGTCCTGTTAACTGATGGCGAGAGCACAGTAACAGCAGAGACAGAGCGAAGCTAAGGGCACACACCGAAGCAGAGGGCAGCGAACAACTTGCTGGAGAGGATGACTTCTAAAATTGACTCTGGGCTGGAGAGCTGCTTTCTGAGTGCTGAAACTCCTATTGCATTCTGGAGAGCATTCGGTTCTCTATACGTCCTCATTGTGCAACCGCTAAAGCAGTGCCCTTATTTCTTACATTCCTGAAAACTTGCAGCAAATTCTATTAATAGTTTGAGACTCCGTTTTTTGAGGTAACGTAGGAATACTTTTGACCTTGGCAAGCTGAAAGATTCTCAAAATCACATCATTAACAAGACTTGTAGTTCTTTAACTTATTCCCAGGTCAGGTTCTTATTTTTCTGTAAAAATTAAGTTTTGTGGAAAGCTGAACTTTAATACCACTTATGGTTCAACCTATTCCTGGTGAAGCTATGAAAAAGAGGTGTAGGGACTTGCAGAATGGTGGTCTGAGGAAACTGGCAAAGCCTTTTCCTAAAAATAAAACAAAAAACTCCCCCCAAATTGACAAAGTAGCCATTTCAGGAATCTGGAAATTGCTCAAAGGCACATAGTAGTTTGGTAAGTTTTTATTGAAGAAAGCTGCTGAACCCTGGATAAGAGCAGTAAGAGTCTGTGGCATTTTTGCCCAGGGTTGCTCTCATCAGTTCCAGGCACATATTTTATGTACAAATATACATGAAGATATCATATATAAAATACACATATATTTTATAATTATGTTATATGTCTTTTCAATCAGTTATGAGGTAGAAGAGGAAAAGTTGATAGTCTTTTATATTTTCCTACAAATTTATCTTTTCTAATGTCTTTATTTCCTCATATATACTACATTCTAGTTTTCTCCTGTAACACAAAGGACTTCTGTTAGTACTTACTGTAAAGCATGTCTGCTAGTAACGGATTCTTTTATTTTGTATCTGAGATGATCTTTATTTCACCTCGATTTTTGAGGAATATTTTTGCTGGATACAGGATTCTCATTTAATAGTTTTGTGTTTTCTTTTTTGTTTGTCTTTGGCACTTTTTTTTTGCATCTCAGTGCTTTCTAACCTCCATTATTTATAAATGGAAGTATGCTGTTCATCGTATTTTTAGTTATCAGTGCGTGATGAATTGTTTTTCTCTTGATGCATTCATTCAATTATCTCTGTCTTTCAAAATTTTACTCTGTGGCTAGGTATGGAGGTCTTTGTGTTTATTCTACTTGGAGTTTTATGAGATTATGTATCTGTAGATTAAATTTATTGAATTTAAAGTTTATAACTATTTAGTTCTTCAAGTACCTTTTCTACCCACCTTTTTCTCAGCCCTTCCTGGGATTCCTATTATGTGTATGTTGGAATGTTTGAGGATGTCCTTAATGTCTTTGAGACTGCTCATTCTTTGATGTTCATTTTCCTGTCTGTTCTTCAGGATGCGTAATTTTTATTGGTCTGTCTTCAAGTTTACTGACTCTTCCTCTGATATCTTGAATTTTCTGTTGAGCTTGTCTGGTGAATTCTTAATTTCAGTTATTATACTTTTCAGATATGGATTTTCTATTTTTTCTTTTTGATAATTTTTATGTTTTCATTGATATTCTCTATTTGAAAAGTCATTGTTGTCATGAGGTGAGGTGAAGTCGCTCAGTTGTGTCCGACTCTTTGCGACCCCGTGGACTGTAACCTACTAGGCTTCTCAGTCCATGGGATTCTCCAGGTAAGAATACTGGAGTGGATTGCCATTTCCTTCTCAGGGGATCTTCCCAACCCAGGGATCGAACCCGGGTCTCCCGCATTGGAGGCAGACACTTTAACCTCTGAGCCACCATTGTTGTCATAGTTATATTTAAATCATTTGAACATGATTTGTTTTAGTTCTATGAACATATTCAAAATAATTGGTGTAGAGCTTTTATATGCCAAATTTAATATATGAGGCCCTTACAGACAGTTCACAAGAATTTTTTTCCTTCTTAGAATAGATCATACTTTTCTATTTCATTTCATGTATCATGATTTTTATTTTATGAAAGCTAGACACCTTATATAATATATTGCAGCAGCTCTGAATTCTAATTTTCCCACTGGAGAGAAAAGAAAATAAGTGAATATTTCAATTAAAAAAATAAAGACTTGAATAGACAGACATTTTACCGAGGAAGATAGATGAATGGCCGTGTAGGAATGGCTAATAAGCACATAAAAGAGGCTCAAAATTCTAGTCATTAGGAAAATGCAAATTAAACCATAATAAGAAAGTACTTATGCCACTGGAATAGCTACAATTAAAGAGACAGTGAGTAGACCAAGTGTTGGGGACAGCAGGAGAAACTGGAACCCTTATACGCTACTAGCATGGATGAAAGCAATACAGCCCTTTGGTAAAGAGGTTGGCAGCTTCAAAAAAAATTAAGTTTATCATACAGCCCAGCAGTTCTGCTCGTAAATATCTACCCAAGAGAAATGAAAACATGTCCAAATATAGTGTTGTACACAAGTGCTCCTAGAAGCATTACTCAGAGTAGCCACAAACTAGAAACAATTCTATTAACTATCAAAAAATCAGTGGAAAAGCGAAATGTTGTATAGTCATACAACAAAACACTAACTACAAAAAAGAATGAGCACCAACATAAATGAACCTCAAAACATTATGCTGTGAGAAAGAAGCCAGACGTGAAGACTACATATCGTATGATGCTTTTTCTGTGCAGTATCCAGAAAAGACAAACCTAGACATGAAAGCAGATCAGTAGTTGTCTGGCGCTGAGGTTAAGAGCAGGGATTGACTGCAGTGGGCCTGAGGAATCTGCACTGAGAGAGGGAGAGAGAGGCAAGCTGGCTGTGGGCCGATGCAGATGGCAGGGACAGTGGCATTTACAGGGGATAAGAGGTGTTATCAGTGATGGTACCTTCCGGATTTTAGTTCATGAAGGTGACTGAATGATGCCTTGAAGGAAGACTTTCTTATTTACATTTCCCATGAGAAGGGCGCGGCCAAATCATGCCAGTCCAAGTGGAGAAGCATCAGGTTTAGTTATGAGGCAGAAAAGCGCAAAAGAAAGCCCAGGCCAGGGCCTTTATTAAGGCCTCCTTGGGGGAGACAAGGCAGGATGTGGTCAGCAGCTTAGGACTGGCCAGTTTAAGGAATTCTGGTAGGCTCTGGGGCAAAGGAGCTTTCCTAATTGCTTGTTACATGATCCTGGGTGGATTTAGAATAGGGGGAATATGGGCTTGGTTGCATGAGTGTTTGATAAAGGAGTTGATTAGAGGTATGGGCTCAAGTTGGTTTCTTTACATATGAAAGGCCTGCTTCCAGCCTAGCCCTTTGCTATCTCCAAGAATTGTCTAGTCCTGAAAGGTAGTCTCTTCCATTGGTGAGGCCACAAACGCCAGATATAGCAGTCATTCTCAAATTCTCTTTTCTCAGAATGAACCAAAACAAAGTAAACGGCAGCCCATGTGCTTTTAAACAAACATGGGAAAATACAGCCATTTGCACAGGTACTGTTACACTCTTACAGCACATACTTCTAGGATTTACAGCATGCCCTACTGGTACCTTAGCAGCAAAATTAGATAAAACACTTCTTACCAGTTGTGAGTTTACCAGAGCTTGAATGCATGTGCCAAGAAGGGTGACATCTTGATTATAATGCTAAAAGCAATAATGGAATGTGCTGAAGTCAAAGTTTGGGTAAGACTTCAGATCCTTCTTATTAGCCTTTATACACTTATTAAAAGTGTTTTTAACTAAGTAATTTTTGGTTGCCCAGAATAATGTGATACTGAAATGTATCAGTCTCCCTCTTATTTGTCTGTGTACCTTACACATGTAAAGCATTTTAATGAAGTAATTTAAATGACCATAACTATTTTAAGATTTCAGATGATATTATTGTTTCTAATGCTTTATTTCTGATAAGGATGTACATTATCTTTTTGGCATTTTGTAAAACTAAGACATGAAAAAACACAACTTCGGAGATTTAGAAGGGAAAGCTTTGGGAGTTAAAACACAAAATCAAGCTGAGCAGCATAGACCAACAGATGTTTAAACAGATGAATGAAATGTGCCATGTGAATTTCTAATGAATTTCAAAGAATATTGCCTGATACTGAGAAATGCAGCATATTACCCACGTGTGCCACTGGAAAATGGTTTCTCAAAAAAGTCTATGGCAGACAGGGCTGAACTACCTTAGGATGTCTGCTTATAGTTTTACATATATGTGTATTTTTAACAGTCTGAGCTGGAGATAATTACTGTCACTTAAGTTGAGAGCCACATCCAGCAAGCATACAGGTGGTTTTGTTTTTTAGCCTTCTTTCATTATATCTTCTGGGTCCATCCCTCCTGTTTCTGACACCTTTCCTCTCTTTTGTATCATTTAACTAAGTCTGTTTTATGATACTTTCAAAAGATGTATGAATATCTGGCTGATAACATCACTACTCTATCCAGGCTGGGGTACATAGAATAACCATCACCTCAGAAAATAGTATGTATAGCTTCTTAGCACAGACTTTGAGGCATGATAAAAATGATGAGTTTATCTTCCTTATAGTATGAACATTATCTACAAGTAAACAGATAAGTGAGCATAACACATGGTAGAGTCTTGATGATTGTTGTTTTTTTTTTTTAAAGACCCACAAAGAAAAGTAAGTGATTTAAGTGACTATGGAGGGGTAAAAGAAAGAACAGATATTATAATTGGGTAACCTGGTTAAAGTTATTAGGAAGTTGGAGAAATGAGACTCCTTTATAGAGATGAAAAGACTGTGAGCTTTAAATCAGATAGTTTGAAACCTGATTGCCCCCTTTACTAGACTGAGCATTTTCAGTACCTTCTTGAAGCTTTAGGATTCTCCTTTATAAAGAGATTTGTTTGTAATGATTAAAGATTGCATATGGAAAGGCCAATACATGCCTGGCATTCAATATGAGAGTCTGAGAAATAAAACCACTTGAAAGGGGTGATGAATGATGAATATCACTGCATTTCTCTGCCAGGGATTTGGCTTTTAAATAATGGCTCAACCTGAAGGATTGACTTCCTCATGGTAAAATACCAGCCAAAGCATATGGGGACCCTTTAATGTCCTATTGTGAGCACGGATGGTAAGCATAGTGTGTATTCCCTGAGGACATTGTGAAGGAGCTCTTGATTCTGGTGACAGTTGTATGGGATACATGCAAAAGCATTTTTTAAAGATAAAAATAGCATCTACTGTGTATTTTGAAATAGAATATTCAGTCATAACGCCTAGCAGGATAACACAGACATCTGATGGGATGAAGGAATACTTAGTCTGTGTGTTGCTTACCAGTTGGAAGCCTCAACCATCATTTCTCTCCATCATCACACACATGAGGCAGGTGCTAAAACTGTTACTGTATAAGTAAAGAAACTGAATTGGTATTTGGTGGATTGTCCTACGTTCCACAGATAGTCCCTAACAGAGCTGTAACTCAAACCCTGGTTTTCTGACACCAACTCCAGAATGTTTTCCCCAGTGCATTCCAGCTGTCATTCTGAGAGCAGGTGGGCCTCTTTAAACAAAGCCAGCAAGTTTTGCAGCTGGTGCCTGGCTGCTGAAAGGCACGGCCACTAGAGAGTGTGTTTCTGGGTGATTTAACCTCGGGGCAGTGTGCCTTCAAATCCATATCACAGACTACAAGCAACCTTTTAATCTCTCTGCCGTCCAGTCTGGGCTGTGGCCATCAGTCACTGTATCTGCCAGTTCATCATGCTCACAGCAAAGTCAAAAGACAAAGTGGCAATTGCAAAGGGGCAAACTACACCTCTTAAGAAAATAGCATTTTCTGGCATTGATGAAGGTATCAGCTGCCAGCCAGGAGAGAGTGGAAATTGTTCCAAGTTAGGGATCACTTGGCCAAAACATGCATTTTAAACACATATTACAGTAGCTATAAATTTCAGTAGCGACTGAAACACCAGCTGAGAAAGTAAGGGAGTTTTTATCCCATAGTTTTTCTGAGACTGAAAATTAGCACTTAGATGGAAATATCTCCATAGAGAAAAATGCTTAACAGACTTGAGGACAATCAGCTGTTTAAAATGAAAGGTTAACACATGGTGTTTTCATAACTATCTCATTTTTCAGAATTATGTTCAGGTACATTGCATCCATATATGTGAAGTAGAAGTGGAAACAATTTGCAGATTCTAATTTTCTGAAGTTTGTTTATAGGAAAAAAAATCCTTTTGGATGGGGAAATGCTGCTTACCTACATGAGTCTAAGGAGGATGTCCTGACTGGATGGTTGCGGAACTATTTGTAACATAATCTCTTACAGTCTTACATGTAATAAGACTGAGGTTAGCATAACAAGGAGCTTCCCTGGTAGCTCAGATGATAAAGCATCTGCCTACAATGTGGGAGACCCAGGTTTGATCCCTGGGTTGGGTAGATCCCCTGGAGAAGGAAATGACAACCCACTCCAGTACTCTTGCCTGGAAAATCCCATGGACCAAGGAGCCTGGTAGGCTACAGTCCATGGGGTCGCAAAGAGTCGAACACGACTGAGCCACTTCACTTCACTTCACTTCATGCATAACAAAGCAAGCAGTCCATTGTAAGATGTTTCACCATGAATTTTGATTACTTTTAATTTGTGTGTAGAGAACATTTTAATCACTGTTTTTTTTTTTTTAATGCCTTCTCTTTCTTTCCCCCAGTTAGGTATCTGTATGATTTGTACTATCATTGTCGTTTTAAAAGGCAGGAATTGTATGTGCTTTCGTTACAGTGGCTGTAGAGAAGTTTAGCAGGAAATGCACTGTGTATAGCCCAGTTTCTATTTAATTGCACGCGGGTTGGTCACTTTGCCATGAGAAATCGACAGACATTTTTGATTTGTGATGGCATCACGTGTGTGTATGTTTTACAGTTGGCTGATCTCTATTAGTAACCTTTCATGGCATGAAGGACATTGCTGGCCTGCGTTTGCATTTCCAGAGCCTCTTCAGGGCCTGAGCACAGATGGAAACCCTTGGCTTATAAGGGTAAAGTGAGTAGCACCTGCCTTTCCTGGGGCATCTCTGACTGTAACAGAAACACGAAGCACTGAGGATGTTATTGGTTTGGCCTATTGATCCGGCTCTTGCTTGTGCTCTTCTGCAGTCTTATCCCATTGAGACTATGTGCATTTCTGTTCTTTTTATTATGTATACTTGGTCTCGCTTGTTTGGACTTTCTACCCTTCTTGGTTTAGACTGCATTGGAAAATACCAGTGTTTGGGATACAGTGGAAATCATGTTTATGCTTGCTGCGTTCTTTATATGTTTGCCACATCCATACCTATGGACAGAGGTGCCTCGTGGACTACAGTCCATAGGGTCACAAGAGTCAGACATGACTGAGCGAATAAGCACATCACAGAACCGTACCGGCAACTATGCTGGGTGGTGGGGATGGTGTAATGAATGGGTTAATCTCAAGAAGCATGAGGCATGCTGGGAAGCTGCAAAGAGCCAGCAGGTGATTTCACTATGCAGTGATCTGTGCTGTTGTGGATTTAGAGTTGAGCAGTACAAAATTAGCTGTCTGAGTTAGCTGGACGCCTGAGTTTGTTGCCTCTTGTCTTGGTCTTGGGTAGGTTGTACAGATACCGTTTATGTTCCTCAGCTACTTTCTAAAGATTGTCTTTGTAGGATCCTGGTTAACACCAGAACCTTTAAACATGATAACTGGCTGCTGGTGGAATTGGATAAGGGCTAAAAAATAATAAGGTTTAAACAGGTTGGCTTGCTGTGACTTCCAACGAGTCATTTACCTGTCTAGTCATCAGTCATTTGTAAAGTAAAGACACTAACTCATTTGTGGGATGTTAGGAAGATTGAGAGGGTCTGTAAGTTGTTTTTCACCCCAGGCCATGACATATGGCAACCACAAAGTAATTATCAGCTACCACTGCTATTGATCAATGTCCAGTCTGTGAAGGGACAAGCATAAGAACAAAAGGAAGGATTTTTGTGCTTGGGGTTTGCCTGTACATCTGTGTTTAAAGTATATAAGAACTGTCTGTGCGATTCCCCCATTTGCACTTTTGTATTCTTTTTCTACCTACTGGGGCTGCAGTTCCTTGCCAGATAAGCACACCTCAAAAGGTTAAGTGCTCAGTGAACAAAATTAACTGCAACTCACTGATTCTTTTTTCTTCCTGAGGTGCCTTGGGAAAGGGTGTGACTAGCATCCATTGAGCTTAAGCAAGACATTTCAAGTTGACTTTATTGGGCACACTGGGGGAAAAAAAAAAGGCTCCTAATGAATTCTTAGAAGGAACAAGGGAACTGAGGGCATGTTAATGTCACACCAGCATTAGTTAGAGCTAATACTGCTATCACATTTTGGGTCTGAGCCTCAAACCAACAGACACACAGACACGTTCAATTTGACTTGCTGGAGTCTTAAGATCTTGCTTAGGTGGATTAAGCAACATGTGCAATCTTCCTTGCGTGTGCACTCAACTTGCTTAGGCGTAAGCCATCCAATCACCACTAGAGGCATGTAGCCTAAATTCTAATATCCCTATTACAAGAGTAAAGGATAGTGTGCTGATTTGCAGAGGCTGCCTGAGTCAGTTTCCAGAAATGAAATTAGAAGGTAGGCCTTGTTACTGCAGTTCTGTGCTCTTGACAGTGTACCCCCCATTATCTTTCAGCTCTATCAGTTGCTTTGTTATTTATGTTTTATCTTCAGGTATTTTTGTTAGCCAAGCTGACTGCCAGAATTCTGTCCCTTCTACTGTCTGGATAAAGTCTTATCTTTCCCCTTGAAGCCTACCTATTAGGCTTAACTAATAGAAGACTTTTTCATATAAGATAAATTAATGGTATCATAGGGACTTAGAATTTGGAATATTTGGATCTGGTCTTTGTTCTACTTGAATTTTCTGTTGATACTGAGCAAGTAACTGCTGTGAACTTGTTTCCGGAACTAGGATAATGTATCTTCCCAAGGGTATGTAGCAGGCTCAAATGAGTGATGACACATATACAAACTTCTGTAAATTGTCTAAAGCCATACAAATATATTGTTTGTGGCATCCAGTCTTATATTCAGCTTTATTTTAAATGCTTAATTTACTGGCTAATATGTTTGTAGTTCACTATCTTCCTATGCATCTAACATATCACACAACTGCTTAATGGTAAATTCCCAGAAGATAGAGACCATATTAAGTCCTATTTTATGGTGGTAGTGAATTGATGATTCCTAGTAACTAACTTAATAAAGTAATTAGTTATGTGTTCTGGAAGCCTGAAACATACTTACTAAGCATCAAAATATTATAAGTGTTTAAATAGCCCCCTAAGTAGCCCCCTAATAGTCTCATTTTAATGAATCCTCTAAATTAGTGGCTTGCAAATGGAGGTGACTCCCTTCCCACAGAAAATATTTAGCAGTGCCTAGAAACTTTTTTTTTTGGTTGTTATAACTGGGAGAAAGGGGGGCTATTGTCATCTAGTGGGTAGAAATCAGAGATGCTGTTTCATGTACAGAATAGTCCCCACAACAGAGAATTGTCCAGAATTATCTAAATGATAATCATACAGAGACTAGGAAACCTTGCCAATTAGATTGATTGTTGGATGAACACTGGCCTCACCTAGGAGCTTTTTGGAAATACAGACTCCTACCATAATCAGTCTTCATTTAACAAGATCCCCAGGTGATTAGTATGATCATTACTGCTCGGAAAGTAATGGCTGCTAGTCAGACTTTTTTAACATAAACTTATAATACCCGTTTTCACTTTACAAAAAAAGTTTTAAAAGTGGTACAGAGTGTTCCTGGACTTCGCAGGCGGCACTAGTGATAAAGAGCCTGCCGGCCAGTGCAGAGATGCGGGTTTGAGCCCTGGGTCAGGAAGATCGTCTGTGGGAGGGCATGCCAATCCCCTCCAGTATTCTTGCCTACAGAATCCCATGGGCAGAGGAGTCTGGCAGTCCACAGGGTTGCAGAGAGTTGGGCATGACTGGAGTGACTTAGCACGTGTGCGTGCATGCAGAGAGTTCTCGTGTATGCTGCACCCAGTTTCACCATTATAAATATCTCACATTAATGTACTAGTTTGTCACAATGAATGAACCAATGCTGATACATTTTCAATAACAAGAGCCCATTTTTTATTCATGTTTTGTTGGTTGATTGGGGATGCTTCGTCACTAAGTCATGTCCAACTCTCGTGACCCTATGGTCTGTAGCCTGCCAGGCTCCTTGGCCTATAGGATTTCTCAGGCAAGAATACTTGAGTGGGTTGTTATTTCCTTCTCTAGGGGATCTTTTTGACACAAGGATCAAACCTCCATCTCTTGGATTGACAGGCATATTCTTTACCACTGAGCCACTGTGGAAGCAAATATAAAATCATGAAGATCAAATTACATATGAAAAATTATACATGTGTAAAGTCTAATTACATATGATTTCAAAAAACAGGACTAGATTATTCTGAAAGAACTACTATAGTGGTAATCAATTCTATAAATATATAGTTATATCAAAAAGTTTTACAAACCTAATATTGTTTTTCTGATTCAAGATCCCATTGAAGATTACACTTCATGTTTAATCCCTGTCTCTCCTTAGGCTCCTCCTGGCTGTGACAGATTCTTAGGCTTTTTTTGGCTTTAACGAGTTTCACAGTACTGATCAGATATTTTCTTGAATGTTCCTCAGCTGGATTTGTCTGCTTTTCTCAACATTAGATTGGGGTTATGTGTTTTGAAGGAAAACTACAGAAATAAAGTATCATTTTCATCATATCAGGGCTTCCCAAGAGGTGCAGAAGCAAAGAATCAGACTGCCAGTGCAAGAGACTCAAGAGGTGCAGGTTGGACCCCTGGGTCAGGCGGGTCCTCTGGATGAGGAAATGGTAGCCCATTCCAGTGTTCTTGCCTGGAAAATCCCATGGACAGAGGAGCCTGGTGGGTTACAGCCCATGGGGTTGCAAAGTGTCAGAAAAGACTGAGCCACTGAGTGTGCGTGACTGCCCGCATGGGTGCACACACACACGCCCTCCTATCAAGGGTTTATCAGCATGACTCACCATGGTTGATGCTGACCTTGATCTCTCGACTGAGACTGTGCTGGGGGAATCCTTATCTTTACAGCTTATATTCATTCCTTATCTGACTCAAATTTGCCTATTGAAGGCTCTGCCCTTCAATAGCTGCCTGGCATTTGGAATTCTAAAGGCCTACATCATTACAATCGCCAGATTTATTGTACATGTGGAACTTCAAATCGTAAATTATAAATGAACAGTTTCACAGATTAAATAGAGGACTTGATTTTTCTCTAGGGAAATATCCAGATTGCAGTAAAGGGCAAATCTGATTAATCAGAAAAGCTAAAAACCACCTGAAACCAACAACTAATTGGGATTTTTTTCCCTAAAAATGAGAAACTACTCAAATTGGCAGCTCAGATATGAATTCTGAAACATATTAGATATGGAACCAGCATTTGTCGTCAAATAGGTAATTTCAGAGAATATTTTTCTTCTCTCACAAAACATTTTCTGCCTCTGCCTCTTGCTGTAGTAGTGCCATATGCTGGGAACTGTGAGATAAGGACGAAGGTCCCTGCACTGAAACTGTGGGCTGTAAGTGCGTAGTCATGGGATAGCTGTGACTATACTACACCTCAGTCTCTTCATCAGATTTGAATGATGATTCCTATCTCTGTGCTTTAATTGTACCAAGAGACAATGTACTAAGCTCATGGCATCCGGTCCCATCACTTCATGGCAAATAGATGGGGAACAATGGAAACAGGGAGAGACTTTATTTTGGGGGCTCCAAAATCACTGCAGATGGTGACTGCAGCCATGAAATTAAAAGATGCTTGCTCCTTGGAAGAAAAGCTATGACCAACCTAGACAGCATACTAAAAAGTAGAGACATTACTTTGCCAACAAAGGCCAGTCTAGTCAAAGCTATAGTTTTTCCAGTGGTCATGCGTGGATGTGAGAGTTGGACTGTGAAGAAAGCTGAGCGCTGAACAATTGATGCTTTTGAACTGTGGTGTTGGAGAAAATTCTTGAGAGTCCGTTGGACTAGAAGGAAATCCAGCCAGTCCATCCTGGAAATCAGTCCCGAATATTCATTGGAAGGACTGATATTGAAGCTGAAACTCCAATACTTTGGCCACCTGATGCAAAGAAACAAGTCGCTGGAAAAGACCCGGATGCTGGGAAAGATCGAAGGTTGGAAGAGAAGGGGACAACAGAGCATGAGATGGTTGGATGGCTCCACCAATTTGATGGACATGAGTTTGAGTAAGCTCCGGGAGTTGATAATGGACAGGGAAGCCTGGTGTGCTGCACTCTACGGGGTCACAAAGAGTTGGATGTGACTGAAGAAATAATGAAATAAAAAGATGTTAGGATGTATTAATACTTCTCTCTCTTTAAATCCAACCATTACTCCTAAGATTCCTAGACTATACACATGAGCCTTAATTCCTCTTGCACCGGTAGCATCTGTACTTCTTCTGCCTTAGAGATAGTGCTCCTTGTTATCACAATTCTCTACTCCAGACTGGAGAATGTCTGTCCCACCTGTAGACCTCAGCTTGGTATTCTGCTTAAAACGTAAAGTTATCAGTGGGTCTCCAAATACAGTCAAGAGGTATAGAAATAGCTTCACTAAAATTCCAGACATTGAAATCTTTCATAGCAGAGCACAGTCTAAAATTTTAGCCATGCAGATGGAAATATCCATGAGCAGCTTCTTTGAGATTCTCAAGAGCAAGACATTCTGAGATTTCCAAGCTGTAATATGAAGAATCCAGGAGCCATTCTGGAACACTGCAGTCTAAAAAGCACTTGTGTTTATCTGAAAGTGGCACATAAAGACTCAAGGTGAGTATTGTGAAGTAGATCTCTAAAGACACTTCTCTGGGAAAGGCAGAAAACACCTAAGAATTTGCAAAAGGGCAAGGGAAGTAGTCAAGAAAGTGGAAATTGCAGGGAAATTATGTTTTTAGCTCTACCTCAAGTAAATGGTGGAGAAGGCGATGGCACCCCACTCCAGTACTCTAGTGGAAAATCCCATGGACAGAGGAGCCTGGTGGGCTGCAGTCCATGGGGTCGCTGAGGGTCAGACACGACTGAGCGACTTCACTTTCACTTTTCACTTTCCTGCATTGGAGAAGGAAATGGCAACCCACTCCAGTGTTCTTGCCTGGAGAATCCCAGGGATGGGGGAGCCTGGTGGGCTGCCGTATATGGGGTCGCATAGAGTCGGAGACGACTGAAGCAACTTAGCAGCAGCAGCAAGTAAATGGAATCAGGAAAAGGAGATGGTTTAAGCCTATAAAGTCAGAAAAAGAATGGGTACAACAAATCTGGACTGGAAATATTAAAATTATTTAGAGTTTAAAAGAGAAGCATGGGACTACTCCAAAACAATTGTTTCTTTCTTTTTAAAAAAAATTTTTTTTTTTTACTTTATTTTACTTTACAATACTGTATTGGTTTTGCCATACATTGACATGAATCCGCCATGGATGTACATGAGTTCCCAATCCTGAACCCCCTCCCACCTCCCACCCCATATCATCTCTCTGGATCATCCCCGTGCACCAGCCCCAAGCATCCTGTATCCTGTATTGAACATAGACTGGCGGTTCGTTTCTTACATGATAGTACACATGTTTCAGTGCCATTCTCCCAAATCCTCCCACCCTCTCCC